>WNWU01000006.1:51715399-51761316 GCA_012654045.1 Ptyas mucosa | reverse complement strand
TGCCATAAATTTCCCATTGTTTGCACCAACCTTTTTTGATGAGGAAAAAGAAAAGAAATTTGCCTTAGCAAACAGCAAAGCCAACAAGCTCTTTTTAGTTTCGCTTTTGGTTTCAGCATAAGGAGAAAAAAAAATGTGCTCTTTGCAGCAGGCACCTTTTTGCAGCTGGCACCGATCTTCTCATTTGTTTTCTTGTAACCCTGATCAGCTGTAGGGGGGGCCTTTGAAGCCCCGCGGCAAGAATTTAAAGTTTTTTTTTTCCTCTAGCCATCAGCTGGAACTCAGGAGGCAGTCCCAATAGATTGGGAATGGGCGGGGTAAGCAAACCCCGTTCTCCTGCTGTTTCCTAGCTTGCAGGGAAAAAGTCATTTTTGCGTATAAGCCTAGGGGGCATTTTTCAGCCTGAAAAACGGGCTGAAAAACTCGGCTTATACGCGAGTATATACGGTAATTACTATATGCTCAAGTTTAATTTCTCTTAAAATAAGAAACCTAGCATCCCATAGTTATTTTCACTACTGTTCTGCTATTTTCACTTCCTCAATTTAGTCTTCCTGGCTGATTAACATTAAGTCAAGATGACTGAGCCTTTGGTGCCTTCCTCTGCTCACTGAAGGAGAAACTTGTCATCATGAGAATCTGGGCCTGAAATGGCAACTTGACTTTAGTCCTAACATCAATGCTGCCACTTGGAAAGGCTCCTCACACTGTTCCCCAATGCCTTGGGGAACAGCGTGATTGCCCCCTAGCACTTCCTAGGATCTGCCGTGCATTACTTATTTTCAGGTGGGGTTCTCTTTCTGTGGAAGCAACTTAGAGATTGCTCTTCTATAACTTCTGCAGCCTGCAAAAACCACTGGAAAATCCCGTGAGACTGGGTTGTGTTTTCAAGAATAGATCTTGGGGGTTGATGAATGCTGAAACATTGTGATGTGTCACCTTTCACACGTGTCATAAGTTCACCATCATTGGTCTAGAGCTAGCAGTTTACCATATTCATGAAATTGCTTCAAACCAAGTTTTCAATGCAAAATTCCATTCTAATAAAAAATTACATAATAGGCAGGAAGACTTGCACTTTTTTTTGTCAGAACAGCAAGAGACATGAGGGGGGAAGACACTCTCAGTTCTTCTGCCTTGTGTCTAGAGATAGAATTTTATCTTTTGCAAAAGACTGGGTCAGTCATTATAGCTGCACACAAGCTGTTTTTAAATGAGGAATTAATCCAATTAATTGGACCTCTTATAAAAAAAGCAATTTCCGACTCTGTTCTTTGCCATTGTGATCTTATTAACATAAATTACTCCTTTACTTTGATGTTAACTTCTTTTTCAGTAAAGCTACTCTCTGCAGTTCAATTTCAATAGATCCATTCTATCTGTGTTTATATCATAGGTTGATTAGAAAATAAATGGCTCTCATAAATAAAGAAGCTGGCAGTTTTGTAAATAAGTCAATAAGCACAGAAGTGAATCTTTAGTGTCACCAACTCTATGATCCAATAGAACTCTGCAGCAGCTTGGAAATGACAAGAAAGCATGCTTAGTAATAGCATTTGTCCTTTTCATACAGCACAGAAATTCATGTAGAATTTCACAGCGATTACAAAATGGGGGAAGATGAATCCAGAGGCTCACCAAGCAAAATAATCATAACAAAATCATGGTACCTGTACAATAAAAATATTATTCCTTTCTCTTCTTAAATGGTCCTATTTCAGGGCTACATATGCACTTATTGTGCAAGTGACAGATTTCTTTGTGGATGTTTCTTGAATTCTTCCAACATGCCTATGAATCTATTCCTTTCAGGCTCAAGGTTCAGAGAAAATAGACTGCAGAAGAGGTGCTTATTCATTAGGCCTAAGTCATGTTATATTAAGCAGAAACATTTCGGGTAAAGCCCCCTTGAGAGAGGCTGTCAGAACCTTAAATGACAGAAGATCGGAGCTTGCTCTGACAAAGGTAGTGTGATCTCACCAGTGTGCATAGATATTTGGAATGTGCTTGGTCTGGGGCTGCTATTAGTCCTATCTTTCCTGAGAAATTAGATTCTGGAAAAGCTATGATCTATTCTATAGCTTCTAAGGTAGACATAATCAACATTTTTGTGTTGACAGGAAGATGGCTGTAGATATCTTGTTGTCAATGGAGGGGTGGTCCAGTTCATTTTGGATAGTTTGACCATCAAAATAATTTGAGGTAAAGCTTATGGAGCAAACCTGTCAATAATGGAGTCTACTGAGTCCAGATTCATGAAATAACTACCAATCCAAACCATAATGTAAAATAACCACGTTTCTTTATTTGTTTTTTAGATTTTTATTCCTCTTTTATTATTTTTTATAAATAACTCAAGGTGGCAAACATACCTAATACTCCCTCCTCCTATTTTTTCCCACAACTGTGAGGTGAGTTGGGCTGAGAGTGACAACCAATAGAAGAGAATATTTGTAATTCAAATTTAAACTGTAGGGCTTTTGGTGCTCTCTGAATTTATTTGTTTCTTGCAGATGTTTCATTACCCAAGTAGGAACATTAGCACTGGTGATGTAACCTACTTGGGTAATGAAACATCTGCAAGAAAACAACCAACCTCAGACAGCACCAAGGATGCCACAGAGAATGATTGGCCCCAAATCATCAAGTTGGCTTTCATGCCTATTGCCTAAGGCAGGATTAGAACTCACTTTCTCCTGGTTTCTAAGCCAACACTTTAACCACTATGCCAAACTGGCACTGTCAGAAACAGAGAGAACTCCTATGGTTTATCTATGAGTAAGACAGGTATAGTATCTAAATCTGAAGCTCCTATTTTATTTGTTTATTAACTGTTCAAGGTTACAATAGTGATGAAAAAAAAGACTTACTAGTACTAACATTTATGACTGTCCCATGACCATGATTCAGCCACTTGGCAACTGTCACACATTAATGACAGTTACAGTGTCCTGCAGTCATGTGATTTGCCACCTAACCTGCTTCCAGCAAGCAAAGGCAACGGCAAGAAGTCACTAGTTATGGTTACTTGATGTTTAACCTACCAAGCATGGGTGATTCACTCAATGGCTACAATCAGAACTGCCATTGCTAAGTAGAATGGTCGAATGATGTTAATCTTTACAACAGTTTGCTTACTGATGAAATTACAGGTTCCAGTTGGGGTTGTTAAGTGAGGACTACCTGTACTGTTTATCTTAATTGACATTAGTTTCTAAAATTTGGAGAAATCCCTGTCTTTTTCCAGCTGAGTTGCCAAGTTTCTTTAACAGAAATGCTGAGACTGAACATACAGAATGTATATGATGTAATTTGGAATGTTTGCAAGTTGATTTCCAAAATTAATTACGTTACAGCTTGTGTATTTTGATAACAATCAATATAATTTTTAAAAGAATGCTGGTTCATATTTTGTTCTTCCAACTTGGTGAACTTAATGCTTCTCAGGTTCCTATTCTCCCCATAGGTAATTATTTCTGGGGTCTGCTCCCATCCCCTCAAATCTCCTTAACTATAAAATAGTTCATTTCACAGCTATTTTTAAAAGTTTTTGTTTTGTTTTGTTTTTGCTGCAGTTGCTTCAGTCACCATAACTAAGCCAACAATTATTTTAAAAGGTCTATTCTGATAACTTTACCAAGGATATTCTTTCTTAACCTTCCTTAGAGAAAAATCAGTGACATGTTCTTTAATAATTTAAATTAGAGAATCGAGTATCAGTTGTGGATAATAGTTTACCTTTAACATTTTAAAAATTCATTTTCTAGAATGAATTAAAATATAATTTCATTCAGTTAAAATTTGTCATTGCGTTAACAAACTTTCATGAAAGTTAGTGAATACAATCAGATATGATCTGAAAAGAAACCAGAGTATAGCGAAGAGTTGACTGTGACCAGATTTTTAAGTATTTAAGCTGTTGGAGTCAACTGGAAAGCAGGCTTGGGTCTCCTTTTAAATTAGGGCTTGTCTTTGTGGGATTGTCCAGTTGCCTGGGCTTGTCACTAGAATAGACCAGCTACCATTTTAGAAGGGTGGGAACAGATGGCACCACTCTATATTCATACCCGTCCTGCTGCAAATACACCCTCTGGGAAAATTTCCCTGCTGCAGTTTTTAAAATTCTTTTTTAAAGTTTTGACTGGAATGCTCCTGTCTTTTTTGCCTGGTGCACAGGCCAACTTCAGAAATGCATTGACTACTTCATACAGACAAGTATGCCCTCCTTAACTAAACCAATGGCTACCATGGTATCTAATGTCTTCTACAGCCACTTTTACTAGGGATGCTATAATGGATACCGTACCTGTGTCATAATAGTACAGGTTCCTATTAAAAATAGGAGGTCACTAGTTCAAATTTTGCCAGAAATGTGAGCTTTTTAAAAAAAATTGCTGTCTTTCTTTGCTTTTTTTTTTTTTAATTTGATTTATATGCCGCCCTTCTCCGGAGACTCAGGGCGGCTTACAGTGCATTAAGCAATAGCCTTCATACTTTTTGTATATTTATACAAAGTCAGCTTATTGCCCCCACAATCTGGGTCCTCATTTCACCTACCTTAGAAAGGATGGAAGGCTGAGTCAACCTTGAGCCTTGGTGGGATTCGAACCTGCAATAATTGCAAGCAGCTGATCTTAATAACAGGGTGCATTAGACCACTGTACTATCCAAGGCTTGATTTTCCCCTGGACTTTTGTTGTAAACTAAGGCCAATGGGGAATCTTTTCATCTTTATTCAAACACTTGAGGATCATGGGCTTAAAAATAGTCTTGTGTTGAAGCTACCATTTCTAAGTAGTTCCAGAAGACATTAGAGACCAATAGGATGGTATGACTGTAATGTTTATTTTAAAACTAGGTGCTGTGCCTGCATTTTGATTTTTTAACTTTGTATATATAAATTAAATTTAAATTTGTACAGGGAGACATAAAAATGTATATGTCCATTTATATCTTCCCACTGCTTTCCTGGAACAGGACAGTGGGAGGGAATCATAGCAAGAATTGACTAATGGGTGGACATGGTAGCCTGACTAGACTTGCAAAATGTTGTCCAAGTGTCTCAGTCTGGACAGGATTTTCTTTAGAATTGAATTAGTCTGAATACAGCACAGGAACAACTTAGGAATGCAGATATAGATATACTGTATATCTGTAGATATACTCTCTATAAGTCCCACTACCTTCACAGGGGGAAAGTATTAGAAAGATGGAATGATGGGAGTGTTCCCTGCTCCCTTCAGCTTCTAGAGGAAAAAGACAGCAAGGCAACAGATGAAGGAAATAACTGCTTCAGAAGAACTCACACTAGTTATAAGAGTGGTGTCATGGCTTCATTAAAACATATTTGTTTGATTATTGACTGAACCAAGAACCAAATGAGCAGTGGTCAATTTTTTGTACATAGAAATGTGCTCTGGGAGTGTTTGTTGATTCAGCACTATTCTAGGTGGTCTTGGTTTATATAGTTTTGAATGAATGTTAAAAGATTGGCTCTAGGCTAAGACTAAGTAGGCACTGACCTAGGGGGGATTCTATGACATAGAGGACAAAAAAAATGGGGGGAAAATCTTATGAAAAACAATTAAAAAGCAAAGAACAGTAATGATGCACTCCATGAAGTAGCAGTTAAATATTCAGTTAAATATAAATAAGAAAAAAGAGGGCACGTTTTTGAAATCCCTAACAAAATCAACAGATGAGCCAACCCATAGGAGGCCCCAGAATATGACTTTGCCTAGGGTGCCTTAATATCGAGAATCAGCTCTGGTAAATTGGGTACAGTTACATATAGTTAGAAATATGTTGCTTAGGTTAGTAATTATACTGTAGATGAAGTTTTAATTTTTTCTTTTGGTTCAAAATCAGTTCCGGTATCTATGTAATCAATTAATAAATTTTATTTCAAAATATGTAAAAAAATAGAATCACACATTTTCTTATTATATGTATTTGTGTGTGTGTACGTATGTATTGCTATAAGTGTAAAAAGATTTACATTAGTCTGCTGTAACAAAACTCTAATTTAGTACTACGTACAAGTGTTCAATAATAAATACTTAAGCAAAAAAGAGCAAACTTTGGAATAGTTTTATTGGCACTGGTCAATGAAACAGAGAAGATGACACAAAATACTGTGGGGGATCAGGTCTAACCTTTTAAGGAACATATGGGGAAGTTTAGAAGGGAGTTCAAGGAGAGAGGAAGAGAGTTTCAGATGAGAAGAAAGAAGATGAGAGCACTCAGTTATCAATTATCAGAACTGTTAGTTTGATATGCTCAAGGTATCATTTGCCTTGTCTCAATATCTGCTACTCTAATGGAATCTGATTGTAGTATGGAATGTTTTTATATTTTTCCAGGTCCAGATTTATCCCACGGTAGCAAACTGTAGGACTTCAGTGGGATTATCTTCCATGTAGTAAGGGACATGTGAGCACAACTTTTGTTACACAAGTGTTTGCAACTTGTTCAGGGTCACCAAGGAAACAGATGACATGCTAAAATGCTGCTGCTAGCTAATTTTGATATTTTAATTGTATTTGATTAACATTATTTAAATAATGTTTGCTTAGATATGGTAAATATTAAACCAGAGATGGCAGATGTGGTCTGGTTTTAAAATAAGTATCCTGAAAACTGAAAATTATTTTAAGGCGTCATGCAAAATCTTGGTAGCCACAAGAAACTGTAGATTATATAAATTTAGACTTTAATTTTATAACATCTCACAGCATATTTACCGTAACTCATTTCTGTCACCTTGGTTTTGGAATTTTAAGGAAAACAATTTTGTGTTACGCTATGCATGTACATTTCTTTTTTTCAATGTGGCAGTAGTTTTCAGTCAGAGAGCCTCAGTGAGTTTATATCTTTAGGCGATATGGACAATGGCATTCAATAATATCATGGAACACTTGGAATTATATTTTGAGTTCTCCTCAGATCAAATAATTATTTTATCTGCAGTTGTTCTGCAATTCTCCAATGCATCCCAGACAAAAATAAAGTCCTACTGATCCTTATGCCAGTTAAATTTGATTTTGCTGTAATGAATTTATTCTATATGCTAGCTACACAAGTGGCTGCTGAAAATGTCCCATTTATATTTGGATGTATAAACTCTTTCTTCTAAACAAACTATAAAATGCAATCAAAACGATGACCTCATTATAATAACAAGTTGAAGCACTTATTATAATAAGTGCTTACACAAACATGCAGGGATAACTAAAAGCCTGCAAACATAGCTATTTCTTTTCCATGTACAATTAAATATTGGTCTCCCAACTGCTCAACAAAAGGAGTGTTTTATGTTACATATTGATGATTTCCTTTTCAAACCCATTTCTCCAGTAAGGAAAGACTTTCATGGGAAAATCCAAGAAACAGATGTCACTAGCATGGGTGGTTCATATAAGAGAACTCCTTGTGCTGCTTCTTTGTAAAGAAAGTTTTTCTGAAAAGTTGCCTTAACAAGAAACTGAAACATGAAATTCTAAGAATTGTTCATGTTTATAATCACAGTAAATGTGCACAGTTGAAACTGTGACAAATGCAGATTATATGCATTCATATAATATGCATTGCTTTGCAAATTTCTGTAATGTTGCAGCAATCATCTACTTTTAGTGAGGTACGAGGTTATCATTCAACAATTTCTGCACTTGTATCTGCAAAACAACTGCTTTGCAAAACTTGATTGGCTGAAGACTGATTGCACAGAAATTTACTGAATCTTGTTTTTAATTTCTGAGTTGAAATTTCTGGGGAAAATAACATTCAATATGTAGTATGCCTGAAGATAAGCAGATTTGTAAGTCTTACTAGATAATTATCAATACTGACTGAACTCGTCCTTTAGGCAGTCAGGCAGCAATGCTAACAAAGCAGATCATATTAAGTCTTTGTAACTCAGTCTGACAGTGTGCTAGAGGGAGCTCTTCCAAATGAAGCCACTTTCCAGTGCTGTGTCTATGGTAGGAGCCTTTGTTTCTCGCTGCCAGTAGTTAGGGGTTTGCTTGTATTTTTCACCCTTCCACTGACCTTTCTTGTTATTTACTATTATTCTGTAGCTAGAATCCCCCCTGTTGTATATGAGCTGGATGTTTGGCCACTCTGCTAGATAAAAGCAACATGGTATTCTCACAAGAATAGCCGCAGGACATGTCTATTTTCTTTTCTGTAGCACGGTGGAAGGGTGCCATCTCTGGGTACTGCGACCTTGAATACCCCTCACGAACCGGTTGGGAGGAACTGATGAAAATGATGTGAACCACTCCTCCCTCAAGCTCCCAAGCAGTTACAGAAGAAGAGAAAGCATGTAAACTTATGTCTGATGCCTCCCCTCCTCCAGAATGGCAGCATTCCAAAAGAAACCTGACACTCTCTCCCAGTGGTGGGATTCAAGTAATTTAACAACTGGTTCTCTGCCCTAATGATTTCTTCCAACAACCAGTTTGCCAAACTGCTCAGAAAGTTAACAATCGGTTCTCCCAAAGTGATGCAAACTGGCTGAATCCCATCACTGCTCTCTCCTGTTTGCTTCTGCTTTGCCTGCATGTGTGTCTATATGAACATTAAGAAATGCATGGTGGGCTGAATACACTGCTCTTGATCAGGAAGTAGGAGGATTTAGATTGCCCAATTACATCTCACATAGAAATCTACTGGGGATTTTTTTAAAAATGTTTTTCTCTATGTCCCCCAGTCTGAATTGACCTTTTCTTAACTTGATATTTTCTTTGAAGCCTTCTGCTCCCATAAAACTTGGTCCCCTTGTGTTCTCCCCTTTGATGAATTCTTCATCTTAAGCCCCTTTCCAAGATTTTATGGGGTTTAGAAAGAATAACAAAATCAAGAAAAGGAGATTTGGAACTCACAGAATGCAGCACTAGCCATGTTCTCCCACCAGGTCCCATATGATGCCTAGACAGAGATCCAGAGAGCAATAGCATTTAGGTTTATATATCGGCCTCTCAGCAGTTTACAGAATCAGCATATTGCCCCCAACAATCTAGATCAGTGATGGCTAACCCTTTTGCCATCGTGTGCCAGGAAGGGGCGAGCGGGGGAGGTTCGTGCGCATGCATGCCCACACCCATAATTCTATGTGCCCTGCCCCACACGTGCGCCTGTGACCCCCTCCCCCCTCCTAGCACACGATGGCCTGGTAGGTCCATTTTTCTTTCTCACCTGGCTCCAGATCCTCTCTATGCATCTGTGGAGGGCGAAAACAGCCTTCTCCACCCCCTTGGAGGCCCCCTCGGAGGCCCTCCGGAGGCCTGTTTCCCAATTTCCAGTTGGACAGGAAGTGACTTTTTTGCTGTCCCCAGCCTCCAGAGACTCCTAGATAGGCAGTTTATTATAAACTTCCAGGTCAACTTATTTGATATGGTCTTCACTTGTTATTTCAGTATTGTTTCTAATGGAAAAATAAAAAATAAAATGCTGGATATCTGGTTGAGATTAATGAAATTAAAGCATGCCATTGCAACAAATAAATACTGCACTTACTACAGTAACTATATACCTGAATTACACACTGATGTAAATCACAACTATGTTGTTTTCTTGGCAACCC
The DNA here is from genome assembly GCA_012654045.1 of Ptyas mucosa. Classification (NCBI taxonomy): domain Eukaryota; kingdom Metazoa; phylum Chordata; class Lepidosauria; order Squamata; family Colubridae; genus Ptyas; species Ptyas mucosa. The sequence continues at coordinate 51,751,733 of WNWU01000006.1, read as the reverse complement.
TATGGAGCAGTTTGCCATTGCTTTCTTTTATGATGTTTTTGAAGTATTCTGTCTAGTTTACAGTCTGATAGTCTCCCATCCAAGTACTAACCAAGATTAGCACTACTTAACTTTCAGACTCAGGCAAGATCAAACTTATAGAATCTGGAAGGGACATTGAAGATTACCTAGTCTAACTTCCTGTTCATTGCAGAAAACTACCATTGTAACATTTATAATTGTGCAAATGTATGATTAATAGCCAAACAATCTCTTCTTATGAAAGAGGTCTGATAGTGATGAAATGTCCACATCTCATGAGGAAGTCTGTTCCATGGTAGAATAAATTGATTTAGGATTTTCCCCCCCTAAGGTTTATCTGAAATCAACTTAATTGTAATAACAGAATAACAGAGTTGGAAGGGACCTTAGAGGTCTTCTTGTCCAATTCCCTACTCAAGCAGGAGACTTTATACCATTCCAGACAAATAGCTATCCGGTCTCTTCTTAAAAGCCTCCAGTGATGGAGAACCCACAACTTCTGAAGGGAAGCCAATGGAACGGCTTGCCTTCAGAAGCTCTAATACAAATATAAACCCATTATTATACACATAAAACAAATATAAACCCATTCTTTCTTGTTCTGTCTTATGGTCCCACTTCAGCCCAGTTCTTCAGGGACTTCATTATGACAGTTATCATGTTTCCCCCACAACTATTATGGGGTTCTACAAATGTTTAGGATGAATGCAATTTTTCAGAAATCAGTAAAATAGTTGATGCTGTACAAATTACCAGTTTCTTTATTAACTATAACAATGAATATTTCTATACATGACTTTAAAGCTAACAATTTTTCATTTTTAGTTAAGTGGTTATGCATGCTTTTTAGATTACTCTTTAAATGGTCTTTGTGGAAGGAAGGGAAAGCTATTTTCCTTGAATGAGTCACCTGAAATAAGTCAAAGGACTGTATTTTAAGCTGTTTGGGATGTTTCACTCTATCTCACATTGATAGTTGAGTGGACATTTAATTGTAATTAACATGTTAACAAGAGAGTATCCAGACATGCAGACAAAGGTGACCTTACCATGGTACCTAATGATATACATTGCCAATCAAATAGCAGAATAGTTATTTCATTAAAATGAATCAGTTCATTCAGATGGAGAGAGTTTTTTCCTTGATTAATTAAAATACAATTCTACAAAGAATAACTAAACTGGAGGCTTTTAAGAAAAGACTGGATGCCATTTGTCTGAAATGGAATGGGGTCTCCTGCTCAAGCAGGAGGTTGGACTAGAAAACCTCTAAGGTCCCTTCCAACTTGGTTATCTATGTTCTGAATGTCATGAAATAGAATGGCTTTAAACATGCTTAGGATTTTCAACTTACAGCATGAAATCATACCTTTCAAAAATCTTCAGGGCAAAGAATAATTCATAATTAAATAAAATATAAATGGCTGTCTATTTATATCTTGATTAAAAGTCTACTTATTGGTTTATTTTAGAGGATTGTGAAAAAGATCTTTCAGTCCTTACCTCAGCATGAACAGTTCTCTTCACTATCAAATACTGTATCCTGTTGTTTTACCTTGTCCACATCTACCTATTTAGAAATAGATTCACCTCTACCTACATGATTGGCAAAAATGAAATGCACTTATCACATTATTCATTTAAATAATGAATTTGTGCCTCTAATTTCATTGTTGCTCTGATTGGTTATACTTTAATTTGGGAGGGGAGAGTTTTCCTTTTGGATTCACTATATAAATTATGCCAAGGAGTTTTTTTTCCTTTTTCTTTTCTGAATGAGACAAAGTAATGTGTAATATCTATCAAAAATACACTAGAAACTGTAATATCTCACAGAATGTCAGCTTAATAGCATACAGATATAACTGTCAGACAGAAGTATTAAAACTGAAGCATGTCCCACGGGATTACTTTTTCTTACCCATTACAAAAAATTATCCCCATTGGAAAATTAGTAACTAATGTACCACAGTGACCACACATTCACAAAGTAATTAGTTTTTCATCAATACCTCAGATTTCTCAGTTACATTATAATCCAATCATCAGCACATCTTCAATTTTAAATGTAAGGGATTCTGCAGACTTCAATAACACACATACTTGTCTCTTGCTATTTTTCAGAGAAGCAGGTCAGCTGAATGTTAGAAAGCTTAATCTTTTGGACCTCTACAATATCTTACAGGGCTTCAGTCTGACAACTGAACAGAAATTATCTATTGTGGGGATTAAAATTGCTTCTGTTCAACTGTAAAAGCAGATATATGATGGAACTGGCGCTAAAGCATGAATTGTGTAAATGCAGCACCTGCAAGAAATATAGTGCAGGACACAGGAATGTGACAAAGAGATGGATGGTCCTTTGGTCATTTACCTTGGATCATCTGGAAATGGCTGGGGATTTCTTACTTCTCTCACTGAGAAAAGTGCAGGATCCTTTTTCAGAACTAAAGCGAGGCATCTTGGAAAGACTACCTGTGCAATTTATTGGAAGTAGCCTGCAAAATATGCAAGCCAATAAAGTAAAAGTAGCTTCAACAGCTTGCATAAGATTAAACAACCAAACATTGTGTGCAAAAGCAACAAAGTAACCCCCCCCCCCCCAGACAGCTACATTTTTCAGTAATCCAGTTCAAGAAAAGGAGTTTCCCAGCCAACTGATAATCTCCTCTTCTGACCTTCAGTCTGGTTCTCTGAAATCTGTCACCATTTGTTTATGTAATTTAACCAAGCTATGCACAGCAAAATAGCCAGCAATAATGTTCTTGTGCTCTGATTTCAAATTGAAGTAACAAATAATCTGAGATAAAGTTCACAAAAGTGTTTTCTGGACAAAGACTCAATAGAACCTTGCTATTATTTCTAGTTCTTCAAGATGCAAGATCCATTGTAGGAGCAACGTTCTGTCTCTTCTACCACTTGAAAAACACAAAAATAAAAGGTACATTTCCAGAAGCTGTGCAGATGATACCTTCGACATTTAATTATTTCATTCAGGAAACATGCTGGAATGTGATACTTGGAGTTACTGTGTATTCTGTATTTTCTCCCAGTTCAGCTATTTTTCTACAAATATTTAACTATGAAAAAAGAGTAACTCCAAGTTATAAATACGATCCTGGTCACTGGTCCTCCTATCCCACAAACACCATCCTCTGTGTGTGTGGGAGGGAAAGGCTATGCCTTTGTATCTCGTTGAAGCAATCAGCAGCTCAGCAATTCATTAATGTCACTGTTCATTACCCTTCGTTAACAGCAGTTTTCCTCCCACAGAGGCAGTTTTTCTCTCCCAAAGCTATTGGGGATTTAATTTTGCTTACAACCAATCGTCAATTCCCCAAGCAGTGCATCATGATTTAATGGCACACGTATGTCTCTCTCTGTGTGTATACATATATATACACAAATACCTATAAACACAAACATTTTAAATCTTTTACCCATCTTGTTTTCTGTTGTTTTGTGTAGCCTGAACAATTTATGCTAATTTTCAGTTTTACTAGGTTTATTGTATCTATTGCTGCTAGTAACGTATGCCAGTCATTGAGAATCAGATAGTCTCTTGACCCTTATAAGATTTAGATTTAAGTTATCCAGTGCTAAGTATAATTTTTGTCACCAATAAATGATAGTCAAAGGAGACATTATTGTAATGCCTGGGAAACCTGAAAGCTCTTAGGGTCACCATTTTATAGCCCTGATTAGTTTGAATCAGGCTGCCACAAAATTTATATGGATATTTTAAAAGTACTTTTCTGTCAAGAGTGACATTTCTCTTCCCAACCTTTCTAGATATTATATCAGCATTACTAGGTAACATATGAGATAAGATGAAGAAAATAAATAGTAAAATGACCCAGTCTGTATTTTTAACACATATATTTTAGTTGTTTACATTCTTATTCTTTAGAATAAACAAAACAACATGTGTTCATTTAAAGAAACCTCCAAAATATGAATTATATATTTAAAAGGAATAATACGTTTTCAGTTGCCATCTTTGATATTTCCATTAGCCTCATTTTGTAGGATCTAGAGAAGAATTCAACATTTGTGTATCCCCATTTCATCTATGAAAGGGCCTTAAACAATCTAAATGAGAATATTTTCACACAGTGACATTAGTTGCTTGCTCTCTTCCACTGTTACTCTTTAGCAGCTGTAATTTCAGCCAGGCTGTTGTCAAGAGAGAGAACAGAGCTCCCAAAACTGGTCGCCGGGTAGCCTTTTCTGCCATTAATTTGTCTAAATTGGTAGCAAAACAGTGAATTTCATGGTTTAATTTGATGCTATATGGAGAGGAGAAAATAATTTCTTTACCCATTATCATCTATATCTTGCAAATTTTACACATCTCTATCATGTCCCTCTTTTTTGGGGGGGGGGAGTTTTTCAGTTTTATTTCTTATATACATAATATAAAATCTATATTTTCTTATACAGAATTAATCCTACATATACATGTTTTCCTTAAAGAAAGCATTAAAATAAGGCATTTTAATTACATTCGGAGTTGCTCTTCTATCCTTTCTTCCCTCATTTCGCAACAATCCTTCTTCTCTTCTTTCCCTTCCCTTCCCTCCCGCCTCTCCTCTCCTACTTCCTCTTCCCTCTCCTACCTCATTCTACTTCTCCTCCTTTCCCCCACTCCTCTCTTCTTTTCCCCCTACTCACCTTCTCTCCTACTCCTATCCCCTACCCTTCCTTCCTCTTGTTTTCCCTTTCTTCCATTCCTCTCCCTCCCTCTTCTCTTCCTACCCTCTACTCCTCTCTCCTTTCTATCTTCTTTGCTGTGGAATATTCTCCTTGTTTGGTATCCGAACAACTCCTGTTGTAGTATATACTTTCTTTCAATTTCTTTTCAGATTTATTCTCTCGGTATTATCACCATAATTGTACACTTATTCTTATTATCTTCTTTCTTTCCCCCCCTCCCATCCCCCTTTTTCATTTATTCTGGTGTCATCTGGGTTTCCATTTCTTTTTTATCCTCTCCCTCATTTAACTTTCTATTATCTAAATCATTTATCTATCCTCTTATCTTCATATTTCTTTTCTAACCATATATAAAATCTTCCCCATGTCTTGAAATACACTGATTCCTCTTTATCACTTATTTTTAGAGTTAATCTATTCATTTTCGCACATAAAATCTTTTTTATTACTTCACCTTCTGACGGAATTTTTTCTGTCTTCCAATTTTGTGCAAACACAATTCTTGCTGCTGTTATTATATGTATAGTTAAATACACATCTTCTTTACTATATCTCTCTGGGAGAATACCCAATAAAAAAACCTCTGGTTTTAATTCTATAGATTTATGTAATATTTCTTCCAACCATTTCTGTATTCTAGACCAATAATTTTTTGCTTCTAAACATGACCACCACATATGATAGTATGATCCCGACAAATGCAAACATTTCCAACGTTTGGCTGATTTCTTCGCAAACATCTTTGCTAATCTTTCTGGTAATATATGCCACCTATAAAACATTTTATATAGATTGTCTTTATATGCAGTTGCCATTGTCGATTTATAATTCCTTTCCCATAGTTGTTGCCATTTCTCTAATTCTATTGCATATCCAAAATTTTTCACCCATGTTATCATTGTCTCTTTTACCTCTTCATCTTTTTTTTTTAATTTATTTTTTAAATTTGATTTATATGCTGCCCTTCTCCGGAGACTCAGGGTAGCTTACAATGCGTTAAGCAATAGCCTTCATACTTTTGTATATTTATACAAAGTCAGCTTATTGCCCCCACAAACTGGGTCCTCATTTAACCTACTTAGAAAGGATGGAAGGCTGAGTCAACCTTGAGCCTGGTGAGATTCAAACTTACAGTAATTGCAGACAGCTGGTGTTGATCACTATGCTTTTAGTATGTTGAGCTAAACTAGGCTCTTCCTCCTCCTCTTCCAAACTAATTTGCAACAAATAATTATATAGTCTTTTAATCATTTTTTCATCCTTTCCAATCATTATCTGATCCAACTCTGATTCCCCCAAATTAAAACCATATTGTTTCAAGTCTTTATCATATCTTGATTGTATCTGCAGCTGCGTATACCAGTCAGTCTCAATCCCTTGTTTTTCTAAGTCTTGTTTCTGTTTTAATTCTCCCTTCTCTGTTAAAATGTCTTTATATCTTACAATCTTGTCCATGTTAATCATATTTGGATGTGTCAATGCTTCTATTGTTGAAAGCCACATTGGTACTTCCATATAATGTTTTTCTTTCATTCTTTCCCTTACTACCAACAAGCCATTCCTTACACAATATCTCTGGAAATATCCCTGAATCCAATTTTTTCCATACCATAAGAAAGCATGCTATCCTAGTTGTAGGTCATGTCCTTCCAAAGTCAATAGTCTTGTATTTCTCAATAAGATCCATTCTTTAATCCAAGTTAATATCGCCGCTTGATGATACAATTCCCAATTTAGTAGACTAAATCCTCCTCTAAACCTGGAGTCTTGAAGCAATTTAAGGTTAATTCTCGCTTTTTTCCCTTGCCATATGTATTTCCACATCATTTTATTCAAACTTTCCAAGTATTTTTTCTCCAACTTTATCAGAATTGTTTGAAAAAGAAACAACAATCTTGGCGATACATTCATTTTGATTAACACTATTCTCCCCATTAAAGATAATTGTCATTTTTTCAATTTTTCCAAATCTGTTTCAATTTGATTTCTTAATTTATAATAGTTATCTTCCTTCACTGTAATACATCTTGAGGTTAATTGGATACCCAGATATTTCACTTTTTTCACTATTTGAATATCTAACTTCTCCATTAATTGCTTCTTTTGTTTTTCTCTCATATTTTTAACTATAATTTTTGTTTTATCTTTATTTATTTTCAATCCAGCTACTTTTCCATATTCCTCTATTTGCTCAATTAACTTTGGACCCGTTTCTATTCATTCTTCCATAATGAATACTAAATCATCCGCAAATGCTTGTAGCTTATACTCTTCTTTTTTAATTCTCATCCCTTTTATTTCTTTGTCTTGTCTTATTTTCCTGTTTAAAATTTCTAGGGTCAGAATAAAGAATAGTGGAGATAATGGACATCCTTGTCTGGTTCCTTTTCTTATATCTACTTTTTCTGTTATTTCACCATTTATTATTACTTTAGCCGATTGGACTTTATATATAGTCTTAACCATATTGATAAATCTGTCCCGAAAGTCCATCTTTTGTAATTGTAAAATCATAAAAGAGCACCCGGAGGCTCCAGTTGGTCCAGAATGCAGCCGCGCGGGTAGTTATGGGAGCGATGTGGCGCTCCCATGTGACACCCCTCCTGCGCGAGCTGCACTGGCTTCCTGTGTTCTTCCGGGTGCACTTCAAGGTTTTGGTTACCACCTTTAGAACGCTCCATGGCTTAGGACCGGGCTATCTTCGAGACCGCCTTCTGCCACCAGTACCCTCTCACCGACCAGTACACTCCCATAGAGAGGGGCTTCTCAGGGTGCCGTCGGTCAAACAGTGTCGACTGACGGCCCCCAGGGGGAGAGCCTTCTCTGTGGGGGCACCCACCATGTGGAACAAGCTCCCCCCGGAGATACGGACAATCCCAGATCTCCGCGCTTTCCGCCGTGCCCTCAAGACGTTTCTATTCCAGCAGGCTGGCCTGGACTAACCTCTTCTAAAATTGCTCTTATATTTTTAAATCTTAATCTCATAAATTTAGAGTTTTAATTTTAGGTTTAAGACCAAATTATTTAATTGTATTTTAATCAATTCTTTAAAATATTTGTATTATATGTATTTTATCATTTGTCTGTACACCGCCCTGAGTCCCCCGGGAGTAGAGCGGTATATAAATATAATATAATAAATAATAAATATAATAAATAAATTGCCAATTCACATTATCAAATGCTTTCTGCACATCTAAAAATAACAATGCCATTTGTTTCTCTGAATGTGCCTCAAAATATTCCAATGTATCCAAAATAATTCTTATATTGTCTCTAATTTGTCTTTTAGGCAAAAAACCATTTTGGTCTGGGTGTATAAATTCATTTAACAGCCTTTTTAATCTTTCTACCATAATTGATGCAAATATTTTATAATCTGCATTTAATAGTGAAATTGATCTATAATTCTTTATTTGTTGTAAATCTGTTTCTTCTTTTGGTATAAGAGTTATATATGCCTCCATCCATGAGTTCGGTGCCTTGGCTTCTATTAATAAATCATTACATACTTGTAACAATATATTATTTAGTACATCTTGCAACTTTTTATATACTTCTGCTGGTAGCCCATCTGGTCCTGGGGGTTTTCCATTCTTCTGCCTTTTAATTCCCTCCATCAATTCCATCATTGTTATTCTTTCTTCTAATGCTTTTTTAAATTGTTCTGGTATTTTAGGGGTCATTACTTTTTCCAAATATTGTTCTATCTTTTCTTCTGGTATCTGCTCTTGTTGATATAATTTCTTATAATATTTTTCAATTATCTTTTTCTTTTCCTCATTTCGGTAACATATCTTTCCCCCTTCATCTAATAATTGAGTTACCAGTTTCCTTTCTTTTTCCTTCTTCATCCTGTATGCCAGCCACCTTCCTGGTTTATTTGCATTTTCAAAAAAGTTTTGCTTTGATGCTTTTATTTTCCTTGCCAATTCTTCATTTTCTATTAAATTCAATTTATGTCTCCCCAATTCCATTAGGTTTTTAGTTTTTTTGTCTTGTGGATTATTTTTGCAATTCCTTCTCTAACTTCTTATATTCCTGCTCCAATTTCTTTTGAGTTTGTCTGTCCTGTTTTTTCCCCTGCATATGTCATTGCCAAACCCCTTATATAAGCTTTGCTAGGGTCCCATACATTTTGCAGTGATGTATCTTCTTTTTTATTTTCTTTGAAGAAAAAAGTCAATTCTTTTTCCATATATTGTGTAAAACCTTTGTCATTTAATAGGGTTTGATTTAATGTCCATCACATTCTTTTTCTTTGTCCTTCCCATGTCATCATTATTGGATTGTGGTCTGCCCATATATTTGCTTCTATATCAATCTTGTCTATCTTGGATATTAAGTCTATGGACATCCACACCATATCTATTCTTGACCATGACATATGCCTGTTTGAGTAGAATGTATATTGTTTTTCCTTTAAATTTCTTTCCCTCCAAGCATTCTGTAAACTTAATTCATCTACCATTGTATAGAATGTTTTCGGGAGTGTCTTTCTTGGTTTTTTATTCACTTTTGTAGATTTATAATTTAACTCATTATCAACAATCGCATTAAAATCTCCAATTATGCAAACATCTTCATATTCATATTCTAATATTTTCCGGTGTAATTTTGCATAAAATTCTTCTTGATTTTCATTTGGAGCATATATACCCACAAGTAATATTTTTTATATTTCATTACAATTTCTATCATTAATACTCTTCCTTCCTCATCCTCATATATTTGTTTGGATTGGATTGTCTGTTTGATGTAAAATGCTACTCCTCTTTTGCTTTGACCAGCCAAAGTTGTATACAATGTCCCTAGTTTTATTCGCTCCAAAAAAAATTTATGTTGCTTTCTAATATGCACTTCTTGTAAACATATAATTTCTAATTTTAACTTCTCTAATTTATTAAATATTTTTCTTCTCTTTATTACCAAATTTAATCCATTTATATTCAACAATATTATTTTAATTTCTTCTTCCATTTCTTATTTATTTATTTGCTTTGTTGATTTAGTCATTCTTATCTCCCTTAGTTTCTTAACTTCTTTCGCCCTTGCTCCTTCTCTTAACGCTCTCTCTTCTTGTTCTTTCATTGTCTCTTTTGGCTGTTCTTTCTTCTCCTCCTGTTGTTCATCCCCTTTTTCTTCCCTCAACCTTCCTTCCTCTTGGACATCTATGTATTGTTTATAAAATAACTCTGCTTTCTCTACTGAATCTAGTCTGTATCTTTGTTCTTCCCAGTTCACCAATATTCCTTCTGGAATCAACCATCTAAAATTTATTCCTCTCTTTATCAAACATTTCATGAGAAATTGATATTCTTTTCTTTATCATGTCCCTCTTAACCACCTTCTTTCTCAGCTGAAAGGACCTAACCTCTGTAATTTTTAAACCACTGGGAGCTGATTTTGCTTCCCTAATCGTATTAGATAGTCCTCTTATACTAAACACAGTAGGGACCTGCAACTTGGTTGTTAAATGAAGCAATTGCTAATTTAAACTACGTCTGTGCCAAATATGTGAGTCTTACCAAAGTATTAATAAATGTTATCTGTTAGATCAATATTAATATAATAATTTATTAAATGCATATGCCGGCGAACTCTTAATAAGTCTAGGCAGTTAACAAGAACAAAATAAATTGTAATCAAATCAATAAAAATAAAAAAGTGAATGGTCTCATACTGTGCCAAAGACCTAGGGTGAAAAACCAGGTCTTCACACCTCTTTTAAATATGCATATTCAAAAAAGTCTAGAAACTTCATGAAATAGAATTTATGTTAACAGAGGCTGCATTTTTAGCACATTGGGAAATATGGAAGCACATTGGGAACTTTAAATATAAAGTTTAAGCTTGATTTGGGGGCAGGGTAGGGTGGTTGGGCAATATATCTTGTGTGTCTTTTTCACTCATGTACATATAGAGCAGGGGTGTCAAACTTGATTTCATTGAGGGCCACATCAGGGTTGATGTGAGTTTAACCTCAGGAGACCAAGTGGGTGCGGCCGGTGTGGGCATGGCCAGCTCAACATCCTGCAGCCCTCCGCCAGCGAAAATGCAGCCCGGGAAGGCCATGTGTGGCCCTCCCGGGCTCCTTTTTCAGCTGCAACAGCCTCCTGCAGTCCTCTGCCAGCGCAGTCCTCCTAGGCTCTGTTTTTGCTGGCAGAGGCACTGCGGGCCGGTCCTTCACTGTTTCCAGGGCAGCCACGTGGGCCAGATCTAAGCATCTAAGGCCTTGAGTTTCACACCCCTGATATAGTGTAACTACATTATTTACTTTTGTTTTGTATGCTTCGTGATTCTCTCTTTAGATAGTGCTTTTCAATTTATCCAGAATCCAGATCTTCCTTGATCCTGTTTTAAAAAATGATATAGATTGGGTATTTTGTAATTCTTTAGGATAGATGCTGATTTTGTAGAAGATCAGCCATTTCATTTGAGTTTTTTGAGTACTCTTGGTGTGGATGCCATCTGGATTCAGTAATTTATTTTTGTCATCATTATCATTATCATCATCATCCCATCATCATCATCAGGTACTCACTTTTTACTTCAAATTTCCCTTTGAGAGAATGAGCTCCATGTGCATCAGCTGTACTTCCTCAACGCTAAAGAGAGATGCATATTGTTCACTGAGGGTCTCTGGAATTTATCTTTCTGTTCTTGTAGCCTCCTCCTCTTACTTTGTTCTTGATTTAAAGCAGTTTATGTCCAGGAGTAGAATTTAATTTATTGAAATGATATGATTAGCTTCTTTCACTAATAGAATAATATTAATAACAGAGTTGGAAGGGACCTTGGAGATCTTCTAGACCAGCTGGAAACCCTATACCATTCTGGGCAAGTGACTGTCCAGTCCCTTCTTAAAAGCCTCCAGTGATGGAGCAGCCACAACTTGTGAAGGCAAGCTGTTCCACTGGTTAATCGTCCTCACCATTAGAAAATTTCTTCTTTGTTCTAGGTTGCTTCTCTCCTTGATTAGTTTCCACCCATTGCTTCTTGTCCTGCCCTCAGGTTCTTTGGAGAATAGCTTGACTCCCTCTTCTTTGTGGCAGCCCCTGAAATATTGAAACACTGCTATCATGTCTCCCCTAGTCCTTCTTTTTACTAGACTAGACATACCTAATTCCTGCAACCATTCTTCATATGTTTTAGCCTCCAGTCCCTAATCATCTTTGTTGCTCTCTTCTGCATTCTTTCCAGAGTCTCAATATCTTTTTTATAGTATAGTGACCATAACTGGTTGTAGTATTTTAAGTGTGGTCTTACAATTATTTTGTAATTTTTATAATTTTGTAATCTTATAATTATTTTGGTATGAGAAGAAAATTCTGAAATCAGTACTTTTCCATGTTCCTGTAACATTTTGTTTAAACAAAATAGTGGCATATATCTTTATATGGTTTAAACTAAAATTACAAATAAACATTTCTCTTCAAAATATATTAGTTTTGTTTTTACAGTCTTCTGATTGTATTAACAATTGAGGATATGTCTAGTACATGAGAAACAAAGAGAAACGAGTCCAATTTTAGAAGTGTATCCTTATCCCAAGTTTATACAAACTGCAGATTTAAATGTAACTGTTTTCTGTTTATACATATGTGTTTGTCGTATGTGAATTCTCTGAGTAAATACAAGGCATTAAATGAGCCTATAATGTTATGAAGCTGTAATCTTTTAAATCCCTGCTAGGTAAGATCCCTTCAACACAATGAGTTTTGCTTCTGATTGAGTAGTAAACCACAGGCCTCTATGCTCCATGACACACTCCTTTTTTAAAAAAAATATTTTACTGAAAAGCACAAGCATATCATGTAGAAGCTGTCCTTATTTTTTAGTCTTCACCCTCACACAGAGTGGAACCCCACGTTTTTTCCTTTTACTCTGGGTTTATTTTTTTAGCCTGAAGAAATATGATAAAGATGAGATAAAGTAGTTAAGATGGATCCTGAGTAAGCACTGACTGATGTTTATCTTGTCCATTAGACAAGCATTACAAGAAGCAATTAAAGGAGGGGGGAAATTTGGTTTTGCATGTCTGCCAGGAATGGAAGCAGGGCATTTTGAACTATGCCAAAGAACACTCCAAAAGCAAAAATATTTTAGAGAGTCAGAATCATTACTTACTACTCCATTGTTACACTACATTTTTAAAATAAACGTGATTCCATCTGTAGGTAATTTTTTGTCCCTGGATCTCTTTTTTAAAATATAACTTTTATTAAATATTTTTTTAAAAAGATAAAAACTAATAGAATATTTATTTGTCCAAGCATGATTACACACACACACACACACACATGTATCTGATGCAGAAGCTATAATGTACATGCAAAACAAGTGAGCGATAATAATCATAATAATGATAACAATAAGAGGGGTAATAGAGAAATTGAGAAGGATAATAATAATAAACCTACATCCATACAACATAGGTAAATATACTTAGACATAAGACAATACTGTGGGGATTAGATGATCAGCAGAGTGATGGCATGAGGAAAAGAACTGTCCCTATGTCTAGTTGTTTTGGTATGCAATGCCCTATAGTGCCATCCTAAGGGGAGGAGTTGAAACAGTTTATGTCCAGGCCGTGAAGGGTCTATAGATATTTTCATGGTCCTCTTTCTGATCTGTGCAGTTACAGATCCTCAAAGGAAGGCAGGCTGGTTGCAATGTTTTTTTCTGCAGTTCTAACTATTCATTGGTGTCTGTACCTATCCTGTTTGGTTGTTGTACCAAACCAGTCAGTTATAGAAGTACAAATGACAAGACTCAATAATTCCCCTATAGAACTGTATCAGCAGCTCCTAGTTCAATCTGAATTTTCTAGTTGATTTAACAGATTAACAGAGTTGGAAGGGACCTTATAGGTCATCTAGTTCAACCCCCCACTCGAGCAGGAGACCCTATACCATTTCTGACAAATGGCAGTCCAATCTTTTCTTGAAAGTCTCAAATGATGAAGCTCCCACAACTTCTGAAGGCAAGCTGTTCCATTGGTTGATTGATCTCACTGTTAGAAAGTTCCTCCTCATTTCTAGGTTGAATATCTCCTTGGTCAGTTTCCATCCATTATTCCTTGTCTGGCCTTCAGGAGCTTTGGAAAACAGCTTGACCCCCTCCTCTCTGTGGCAGCCCCTCAAATATTGGAACACTGCTATCATGTCTCCCCTGGTCCTTCTCTTCACTAGACTAGCCATGCCCAGTTCATGTAACCGTTCTTCATATGGTTTAGTCTCCAGTCCCCTAATCATCCTGATTGCTTTCCTCTGCACTTTTTCTAGAGTCTCAACATCTTTTTTATAGTATGGTGACCAAAACTGGATGCAGTACTCTAGGTGTGGTCTTACTAGGGCTTTATAGAGTGGTATTAGTACCTCCCTTGATCTTGATTGTATCCCTCTGTTAAAGCAATTTAGGATTGTATTTTAGCTGCCACTGCACACTGCTGGCTCATATTTAAGTTGATTGTCCACTAAGACTGCAAAATCCCTCTCCCAGTCACTGCTATTAAGCCTGGTTTCCCCTAGTTTATATGTATTCTTTTGGTTTTTCTTACCTAAGTGTAAGATTTTACTTTTCTCTACACTGAATTTCATTTTGTTAGATAGGGCCCAGTGTTCAAGTCTTTCAAGATCCATCTGGATCCTGAGCCTATCTTCTAGGGTGTTAGCTACTCCTGCCAGCTTAGTATCATCTGCAAATTTAGTGAGTTTCCCTTCTATTCCCTCATCTAAGTCATTTATGAAGATATTGAAGAGTACTGGGCCTAAGATGGAGCCTTGTGGCACCCCACTGCTTACTTCTCTCCATGTAGACTTAGACCCATTAAGGACTACTCGTTGAGTACGGTTTGTCAGCCAGTTGAGAATCCATCTGGCGGTGAAGCTATCTATCCCACTTTTTTCTAGTTTACGAAGAAGTAGGTTGTGGTCTACTTTGTCGAATGTCTTGCTGAAGTCTAAGTATATTATGTCGACAATAGTTCTCTGGTCCACTAGCAACAAAGAAGAACATTCTTTGTTATGCCTTTTAATGATGGATGTCCTGGAAGATAATAGAACCCAAAACTTGAAGGATTCTACTGCTGTTACTATGCTATCAAATATAGTAAGAGGTGGTAGGAGGACTCCTCCTAAAATCCAATATTATCTTTACAATTTTAACCATGTTCAGCTCCAGATTGTTCTGGCTGCACCACAGGGTCAGTTTTTCAATCTCCCATCTATATACAGACTCGTCACCATCTCAAATGAGACCACTGACTGTTGTATCATCTACAAACTTCAGTGCTTTAACAGAAGTATTCTCAGAGATGCAGTATATAAAAAAATAAATACAAAGTAATATAAAGTAAGAAAAAGAAAGAAAAGAAAAAGCTAAAAGTGAAAGAAAAATGAAAAAGAAAAGATATAAAGAAGTAGCATATGATTTTTTTCACTGCACTTATAAATACAATTATAAATTTATCTCTTACTCTATGCTTACAACATAATTTTCTTTCTATAATCTATCCTGTCATCAAAACCATAAATCATAAGTTCTGTTTTTCTGTTTCGTACAAAAAGTCTGTAAAACCTTTCTAGTCAGCTATAAATGTAGATATTGTCTTTTCTCTGATCAAAGAGGTCAGTTTAGCCATCCATGTCATACTGCTTTTAAAACAGTGGGCAGTTCCTAGCATGGCTTAAGAAGTTAGCCATTCCATCACGTCACTCACTCAAATATGCCAAAAATAGTGTTCGGATCTCGGGCCATGTGTGGATTAGCATAACAGAAGTCACAGTCCAGGGTCTGAAATGCATTTTTAAATTAGCTTTGGTGAAGTCTTAGTCATCTAACAAACATCAATTATGATATGGGAATGTGTGTTACTAGAAACAATTCAGGCACTATCTTTGGATGTGCACAAATTGTGAGTCAAAAATGTTCTGTTTCTCTTTATTTCCTGGTAGCTTTCTCTGGTAACTCTACAGGCCATACGATCCTCACACAGAAGTGCTGCTTCTCCAGAGTATCAAATGGGAAAGTATCACAGACCGTCTTACCAAAGTAAGCTCATTGCAGCTCATTGTTGAGCCCCATAATCCCTGAGGCTGTGAGCCAAATGCAAGGAGAGCTTAGACATTCATAGTGATTTCAGCATAATTTTATGAAGAATAATGAGAGCTGCATACCAACTTTTCTTTCTTTCTTTCTTTGGCACAATTAAAGAAATTGTATGCAGAGAAGCATGCATGAAAAAGACATGTCAGGCAGCCTTATATGGGAGACAGTGATGTTTTTTCCACTGGAGGCAAATTATCCAGGAAAATACAACCCTTGGAATGATTGTAAATTTAGAGTTATTAGTTTATGTTTTGGTAAAACTGTCTTTAAATTTTTTTTAAATTTTTATTTCAAAATCCAAGTGTTTATTAAGTCACTCTCTACAGCTATCAGATTGGATGCCAAGTCAGAAAATACTTCATGTTGGTAAATGTGACAGAAACAATCATTGCAGAATAGTTCAGACATCTAATTCTGTAAGTATCCCCATGCCTGCTGTAATGAATACTGCCTATAGAATGTACAGTATTAGCAGGTTCTACCATTCAGGATATAAAGGCTGAAACTGATGAAGCAGGAATCCCTGATTCTCACTCCAGATATAACTGTTTTGAAACAAGGATTTAATGGCAGAGACATTAGGAGGATGACAGAGACAAGGATAGGAGGAAAGCCCTTAAAAATCCATTAACTCAAATAATTGAAAGGGGAAGTAGCCCACAACTTCATCCTTGGACCTGACATATATCCATATCAGGTTTCTGAGGCCTGCTTTGTATGTATCTTTTTTGTATGTATCTTTTTTGTATGTACCTGCATTTGTATGTATGAGTTTATTTAATCTGCCTGGCACCAAGCACTTTACAGCTGTGCCAAATATTATTATATTTTTATCCCACCTTTTAAAATATATTTTGGTCAAATATTCCTGTCTCCTGTTTTTCCTAAAACAAGGGTGTCAAAACTCTATTTCATTGAGGGCCACATCAGAGTTGTGTTTGACCTCGGAGACCTGGAGTGGGCATGGGTAGGGTAGGCATGGACAGCTCGATGTCACTCATGTCGGGGGCGCCTGTGGTGGCCTGAGTCCTCTGCCAGTGAAAATGGGCTCACAAGCTCCATTTCTGCCTGCAATGGCCTCCTGCAACCCTCTGCCAGTGAAAACAGAGCTCAGAAGGGCCCTTCTGTGCTCCATTTTCACTGGCAGAGGCACCACAGGCTAGTTCTTCACTGTTTTCAGGGCAGCCCTGTGGGCCAGATCTAAGCACCCCACTGGCTGGATCTGGCCCCCAGGCCTTGAGTTTGACACCCCTGCCCTAAAACAATAATACTGTGTGAGGTGAGTTGGGTTGAGAGAGAGAGACTGGTCCAAAATCAACCAGCAGGCTTTCCTGCCTAAGGCAGGCCTAGAACTCACCTTCTCTTGGTTTCTAGGTCAGCATCTTCACTCCTACATGAACCTCTTCTCTCTATGAAGCAATGAAACAGGTGACAGCAGCACGATAGCTCTAATTCTACAAATACCCAAAAAGGCTTTGGGCGTTTAGGCTACCTGATCTCAAAGAATTTCCATTTAGTTCTGGATGGGAAGCACTTGTGTGCAATCTGACTTTTTTTCCTGGACTTGCAATTCCTGCTCAAAGAGCAGATGACAGCTGTGGGAAGAAGGCCTTCACACAGGTTTATCTTGTATGTCAGTTGCACCGCCATAGGGATTTTTGCAACATGCTCTACTTGGGCTACTCTCAGAAGCTTCAGCTGGTCTAAAATACAGCAGTATGGTCTGGGTCCTATTGATCAAACAATGACATCTAATGGGATCTTGGAAGCTGGTGTAATCTACCGCAGTGCTTGTCCTCTGGAACAATATTCCACCAGAGATCTGTAGGACTTTTACCCTGCCTTTACTGCTGGCTTTCCCAACAGGCCTTGAATTAGGGTGGGTGATGAACTTTTCATAGTATTTTCTCTGTTGAGTTGGATGGCTAGCTTTTCCAGGCAGATTTTGTCATTTTTCATGCCTCATTTAATAAAATAAAATAAATATTCAATAAAAGTGAAATAAACTGCTGTCAAAAAGGAGAGTGGATGAAGAAATACATTCCAGGCCTGCTCTCCACCCTACCTTCAACTTTTCTGTGTAGATAAGAAACTAGAAGAAGACTATTGTAGAACTGTAAGGACATTCATTGAATTGCAATTACAACCTTGACTTTATCAACCATCCTACTTGAACAAGGAGAGCAAGCACGCAGAAGATTATTGTTACATGTGTATTCAAAAGTTGAACACACCTGTCACTGAAAAATAAATACTCTCCTATTTAAAAATCACAGAATATGGCAGGCTTGGCTTTTTAAAATAAGAATTCAGGGATGTTATTTATAAATAAGTCAGCAGAATGTACAGTGGTCTTTCTATTCTGGAATCAGCTAAGCTCCAAAGAGCTGCAGGCCTTCGGGAAGAAGAAAGGACATGTTTTGACAGCCGGGATTCCTTTAAATGCTGAGGAATTCAGCTGGGAGGTTTTGCTGGCAATGCATGTGCTGTCTACCATTCTTTTGTTATGTATTTGCATACAGAAAGCCAGTGTGGTTTGAGAGAGAGGCAGCATTGTGACAGCAGTGACTTTTTGCAGAGGTTGAAAAACAGGGAGGAATGCAGGAGGATTCCTTGGACCTCCATACTCCAGACTAACTGGCCAAGAAATAACATTCCAAATTGCTTTAATAGAAACAGCCATTTTCATGGGAATAGTACTCCTATCTTAAAGTCTGCCTTTAACTGATGCATGATGTAATCAGTGATGCAGATTCCTGTCCCTCTCTTGGTAAAGATCATCCCTTGATTCCAAGGGGGGGGGGAGAAACCCCAAATTGAAATGACTCAATAGATTGAAATGGATCCAGGAAAACAGTTTCAAAAGTGTCTGCAAGTGGTTGGCAGCCATTTCCCAAAGAACTAGGTGCAACAGCTCCAGCAGCAACCCTCCCACTTTTCTCCACCACTTTTCAGTTTCATTCATCTATCTTGTGTATACTGGAGAATCTTCTCTCGGTGTATGTCTGTAATTATTTTCTTAAAGTTTTTGCTCACATATTTCTTTTCTTCTTTTTTAAAATTTGATTTATATGCCGCCCTTCTCCGGAGACTCAGGGCGGCTTACAATGCGTTAAGCAATAGCCTTCATACTTTTGTATATTTATACAAAGTCAGCTTATTGCCCGCACAATCTGGGTCCTCGTTTTACCTACCTTAGAAAGGATGGAAGGCTGAGTCAACCTTGAGCCTGGTGAGATTAGAACTTGTAGTAATTGCAGACAGCTGAATGTTAATAACAGTGCTTTAGCTGCTTTAGTCTGCTGCACCACCAGGCTCACTTCACTTTTAACCCTAGACAGCCTTAAATGTGTGGCAATTTGTGGTGAAATTTAACAGTGAAATACTAATAAAAAATAAAATGAAAGTTTTTTCAATAATTGATCTTCATTCCTGTTCATTTTTACTCTATTAAAGTTGACCTACCAGTTTGTGCAGGGCAGGCCCAACATGTTGCTCAAAAGTGAGCTTGACAAGAGCTGTGCCTTCTTCTTCTACAGCTTGCCTAGAAATGAGGTAGCATTTGAGCTACAGGTAGCATCATTATCTGACTTCTGCTTAGGTTTTCGTTAAGAAGGCCTGATCTCCACATCTTTTAAAAAGCTTTTGAATCAGAGAATATTCATAAGTAGACCTTTAATAGGTATTGTGGTGATGCTATGCAGATGGCAGATAGGATTTGCCCTCTTTCTCTCAGTGCCACTGAAGAGGCTTCATAATGGAATTTCAACTGTTTTATATGATATTTGTAGTGTACTTGCACTCTACTTAGTGATTCATTTGCATCGTTGTCCTCAGCATTGTTATATATCAAGAGGTTGACTCTTCTGAGAAAGAAGCATAAGCAAATCTCTTGATACCACAAAATGAACAGTGCATTGGAAGAGGGAAATATCGTAGAACCTTTTAGAATCCACAGAAAATTCATTTCCTTTTAGGTGTAGATATTTCAAATAGCTCCTGCTATCCTGCTAAAAATCTAACCCTTTGGAAGAAATAATCTAAAGATATAAATAGCAACTATTTAAAAACCTACTTTTGAAAGTTAGAATCTGCATGACCAGTTGAGAAAATATATTTGGAATACTTTATGACTAACCACTGTGAGGGCACGGTGGGATAGCTTATTGTGGCTTCGCCTCCCTAGATGACAATCATCCTCAGCTTCAAACTTGGAACTATTTCTATAAGAGAGACCAACTGACAGATGAAGGAGAAAAACATCTGCAAAATCCCTTATTGTGTCCAAGTAGCCAGTGGAAGATTGGTACTTGTTGACTACTTGTATTGAGATGTCTACCCAGGGTTAACAGTACATTTATAAGAAGGAGTGCTGCTCAACAGGCTGATACTTTTCCTAAAGAGAATTATTACTCTACCAGAATAGAAAGTTAGTCATATAAATCTATTGTTGCCAAGCTCAGTGATAATAAAGATTGACCAAGACACAGAGACCAAGAAGAAGATATATGGCATAATGAGGATTCATCATGAACTTGTATCACAAAATATAACTTTAAATCCATATACAATATTATTATAACAGCCTTTTGTCTGAAAAGGTGACATGAAAACTTCACAACACACAACACTAGAGAAAGCCTTTTTATTAACTGAGTTGAACTTTAAAAATTATGTTATGACCAAAAATCAATAAAGAGAAACTGATTTAAGTTCATCCAAGTGTGAAGGGGGTTTATTACCAGTGCTACATCACCCTAATGATGTACTCTTAAAAATTTGTTTTTGTGATATATTACATCCATTATTGCTAAAAGGATAAAACTGCAAAGCAATACTGGACATTAATAAATCAATTTAAAGAAGGGGAGGGAGGAAAGGGGTAGATCGCCACGGAATAACAAATTCCATTTGTGGATTTTAACTGTTGTGCAATTCTATAATGTAATGTAAGCTAAACCTTCCTCTAGCTTTTAATGGCTAATGCATTTTCATTCAGTCACATGTTAGTGGCAACTGTGACGTACTATAATAAATAAAGCAAGAACAAATCTTATTTGGAAGATGGGACCTTCTGCTTCCAAAATGCATAAGATCTATTGAGAGCGCACACCATAATGTTAGTTTTTATTTTGGATCCTTTTATTAAATGAGTCTTCTTTCTTTTTCAACTCCCTATTCTCATTTGTGTGGGTCCTTCATGTTCTTAAGGAATAGATTAATTTTAGAGATAGCCACTGATTTGTACATGTCACTATACAATGAATTCTTTAATTACAATTTGTGAAACAGAATTACAATAGACTGGTTTTGTATAACACTCCAAAGTAGAAACCTAATGAATCAAATAAGGGTTTGGCATAACAGTTAACACACAATGAGTTATAACTGCTAGGAATTGCTACAAAAAGAAACAGACTCATCAACAGGAATTCTATTGTCAAAGTCATTGATTGTGATTTTTATTTTTAATCCTCAAAATCTAACAATTAGACCCTGTTGGCCTATAAGGCCTTGAAAACCTGTCTGTTTCTGGAAGCAAATCCTACATTCAATTGCAGATTTTGAATGTGTTTGCAGTTTGGCTTTGGTTGTGTTATAATGGGTTGGCTGCTAATTTTCGCTTATTGTTTATTTTATGTTTTTAATTCTATGTTAAATTACTCAGAATCACTATGTGAGTTGGGTGACCATATAAATCAAATAAATATGTAAATACCCATTTTCCTCTGCAGATTTTCTATTTAAACAGTAGAAATATATTTAGTTGTTGTGATTAAGATTACCTGCGAATTTACAAGATTCAATGTTCCAAGATTCATTAGTCCATTATCATATTTTGTTGTTTTATTTTGTTATTTCACTGCATTTCCAGGAGTGTATGTGTTAGATGCTTAGGGAATGATTCAGAGGGGCATTACTTTCAGAGTAATACATGGAAGTGTACACTTTCTTTTCTTTCTTTTTTCTTTTTTGCATGTATCACTGAATAATGAAAAAATAAATTATTCTAGTCATTTTGATCAAGAATTTTATCCCTGATAATAATTGTTGAGTCTTGCATTTATTTCTGATTTCATTTTAAAAAAAAGTTAACTATATGGAATGTTTAACATAACCTTGAGGAAATATGCATGAAAAGATAGTATTTTTAGGTGCATTGGCTGAAGTGGAAAAAGTAAAAAAAGAAGAGAATGGGAGATGAACTTTCTATCATTAGGATGTTACTCAACTGTCTCATGAAAACATCTTAACTGAGAGATTCTCATGGCATTAATTGTCAGTTTAACCCGCCAACCTCAATTGTGAGAGTTTTTAACCTATAGATGTTGCTAAATGATCTGAAAACAAGCAATAAAGTACAACATTGCAGTTTAAAGGTTTAAGCATCTGTTTTTGTTACTTTCATCTGTTAACTGGAATAATAAAAGCTAAAGGCTTGAGTTTTGATTTTCAGCAAGATTTCTTTATATGAGGTATACATATCTTATAAAAAGCTCATTAAAGTGAACTTTGCTATATTCCACTTCATTCTAATGGAAGCTACTGTCAGTAATTCCTCCTGTTGCAATGTTCTCCCGTTTGTTCTTTTAAATTAATTAAAATTCATAAATTAGTATAAAGTAAATGGACCATAATATCCAAAGATATATGCACATAGTTTGAAACTAGGATTATAATGTTTTTATGGTTTTGCAATGTGAAGTGCTGTAAAGTAAAATGTTCTATAGATCATTGTCAAATGTAAACATCTTTATACACACACAATCACACACACAGAGAAAGAGTTAGAGAAAGACAGAGAGAGGGAGAGTTGTATATTGTGTACAGACAGACACACACACACACACTCTTCCAAAAACCACTTTGGGAAAAAAATTTGGTGGAATTGTGGGTGACTGAAATTAAATCACTTTTACTCTGAAGTTTAATACCATTTTTTAAAATAATGATGCAAAGTGATTTATGAAAACCAAAAACAAACAAAACACATCCCACTGAGCAATATATTAGTTAATATAGGAGTAATAATTAATGACAAAATATAAACTTTCTATACACATTTGGAGCAAAATAAAATATAAATAGAAGAAGGTCTGCAGTTCAAAGTTAGTTGCCAACTAAATATACAGTTAAGACATGCTAACTGTTATTGTTAGTTTATACCTAGCATTCAGGAGCAAATAATATAATTGCTCCTCCCAGTTTTGAAAATTGAGTTCACAATTTTTTATTGCATATCAGGATGCATGAAAAATCTTTGGATTTCCCACAGACCAAAGGACACTGCTTTTTAAACTACACTCAGAAATACTGTGCTAATTCTCCAGTAGAAGATAATTTCCTTATAAGCTGACGATAGACAGTATATATTTTATGCGGACAAGAGCTGATATGTTTCCCATCTTCAAAAAAACAAAAACAAAAGGAGGGTGGGAACAGATCCAGGAAATTACAGATGAGTCAGCCTGGCATCAATACTGGGAAGATCTTGGAAAAGATAAGCAATGAATCTGTGAACACCTAGAAGCAAGCAAAGTTATAATCAGAAGCCGACATGAGTTCATCAAAAATAGATCATGTCAAACAAATATTATTTCATTCTTTGACAAAGTGACTAAATTAGTGGATCAGTGAAAAGCTGTGGATAGAGTATAATTGAATTTTAATAAGGCATTTTACTAGGAAGAACATCACAATTTACTTCTCGATAAGCTAGAAAAATGTGGTATAGATAGCACCATCACCAGATGGGTTTGTAACTTGCTGACAAATCATACTCAATGTGCAGTCCTCAACAGAACTACATCTACATGGAGGGAAGTAAGCAATGAGATATCCCAGGTTTCTGTTTTAGGCCCAGTACTCTTCAATATCTTCATAAACAATCTAGACAAGGGAATAGAAGGGGAACTCATCAAATTTTCAGATGACAAATTGGCAGAAATAGCCAACACCCCAGAAGATAGGCTCAAGATCCAGGTGGATCTCGACAGACTTGAACACTGGGCCCTATCTAACAAAGTGAAATTCAAGGTGATAAAAGTAAGGTTTTACACTTAGGCAAGAAAAACCAACTGTATAAGTATAGACTAGGTCAGGGGTCTCAAACTCAAGGCCCATGGGCCGAATACAACCTTCAGGGTGCTTAGATCTGTCCTGTGGGGCCACCCTGAAAATGGTGAAGGTCTGGCCTGCGGTACCTCTGCCAACGAAAATGAGGGCTGTGCCCATTTTAGCTGACAGAGTGCTCGGGCCACCACAGGTGCCCCAACATGAGTGATGTCATGCTGGCCGCACCCACCCTGGCCACACTCACCCCAGCCCCCTGAGATCAAATACAACCCTGATGTGGCCCTTAATGAAACTGAGTTTGACACCCCTGAACTGGATTAAAGTTGTTTTAATGCCAGGAACTGTAAGAGGGATCCTGGAGTCCTAGTGGGCAATCACTTAAAATGAGCTAACAGTATGTGGCAGCAGCTAAAAAAGCCAATGCAATCCTAGACTGAATTAATAAATAAAATAAATTTTTATTAAACATATTTCAACCTTTACACCATGTTTCCTCTCTTTACAGCATTCCAGTACCGATATCACTCATATTTACATAGTTTCCAATTTTCATAGATTGCTATTCTATGTATTATATATTTACTTAATTATATAAATTTAATTATTATTTTTTTAAATTTGATTTATATGCCGCCCTTCTCCGGAGACTCAGGGCGGCTTACAATGCACTAAGCAATAGCCTTCATACTTTTGTATATTTATACAAAGTCAGCTTATTGTCCCCACAAACTGGGTCCTCAATTTACCTAACCTTAGAAAGGATGGAAGGCTGAATCAACCTTGAGCCTGGTGAGATTCGAACCTGCAATAATTGCAGGCAGCTGGTGTTAATAACAGGGTGCTTTAGACCACTGTACTACCAAGGCTCTTGTATATTATATTATGATTATTATTGTATATTATATTATGATTATTTATTTATATTCATACTTAATACATTTTACCTTTAAATTATAATAATATAAATGTATACAATATTTTACCATTTTAATTTGACTCTTAGATAATCTTTATATGTGGACTTTACATCTATTTTCTAGCCAATTGTACTATATATTCCAAATCTTGTAATATTGCGTTTCTTCTCTATCTTTTAGACTGCATTAATAAAGGGATAGAATGAAGATTATATGAAGTTCTAGTACCTCTTTACAAAGCCTTAGTAAGACCACACTTGGAGTACTGACCCAGATTGTTGGGGGCAATATGCTGACTCTGTAAATATATTTAGAGAAGGCTGTCAAGCACTGTGAAGTGGTGCTATTGCTAAGTCTAAATGCTATTGCTATTGCTAGTTCTGGTCATTACAATATAAAAAAGATGTGACCCTGGAAAGAGTGCAGGGAAGAGTAACAAGGATGATTAGGGGGTTGGAGGCTAAAAACATGAAGAACGATTGCAGGAATTGAGTATGTCTAATTTCAAAATGAAATTCAATAGTGAAAAAAATAAGATTCTACATTTAGGCAAGAAAAACAAAATGCACAGGTACAGTATATGTGGTACCTTGCTCAATAGTAGTAACTGTGAGAGGGATCTTGGAGTCCTAGTGGACAACCATTTAGATATGAGCCAGCAGTGTGCAGCAGCTGCCAAAAAAGCCAACACAGTTCTAGGCTTCATAAACCGAGGGATAGAATCAAGATTACGTGAAATGTTAATACCACTTTATAATGCCTTGGTAAGGCCACACTTGGAATACTGCATTCAGTTTTGGTCACCATGATGTAAAAAAGATGTTGAGACTCTAGAAAGAGTGCAGAGAAGAGCAACAAAGATGATTAGGGGGCTAAAACATATGAAGAACGGTTGCAGGAACTGGGTATGTCTAGTTCAGTGATGGCTAACCTTTTTGCCATCGCGTGCCAAAAGTGGGGGGGAGTGCAGAGTGGTCGCACGTGTGCGTGCCCACACCCATAATTCTATGTGCCCCGCCCCCCCGCGCATGCGCACGCAACCCCCCATGCTTTTGGCATCTGATGGCACGGTGGACCTGGTAGGCCCATTTTTCACCCTCCCCAGGCTTCAGAGGCTTTCTAGGAGCCTGGGGAGGGCAAAAACAGCCTCCCCCCCACACACACCCCGGATGCCCTCCGGAGGCAGGAAACAGCCCATTTGCCAACTTCTGGTGGGCCCAGAAGGCCTGAAAATCAGCTGACCAGCACATGCATGCATGCTGGAGCTGAGCTGAGCTACGGCAATGCTCACGTGCCCACCAATATGACCACAGGTGGCATGTGTGCCATAGATTCGCCATCACGGGTCTAGTTTAATGAAAAGAAGGATTAGGGGAGACACGATAACAGTGTTCCAATATCTCAGGGGCTGCCACAAAGAAGAGGGAGTCAAGCTATTCTCCAAAGCACCTGAGAGCAGGACAAGAAGCAATGGATGGAAACTAATCAAGGAGAGAAGCAACGTAGAACTAAGGAGAAATTTCCTGACAGTTAGAACAATTAATCAGTGGAATGTTGTAGGTGATTCAACGATAGGAGGAATAATGGAGATGGTGGTTGTAGTTTGATTCGGAAGAGCTGCTGCGACAGCGTCGGCTGCAGTAGAAGGTAGGTTGGCTTTTGATGCAAAGGCTGCAAAAATCATGTGAATTTGTTGTTTGGACGGGGCATCGGTGATGTTGGAGGCGGCAGCAGCAGCAGCGGTGGCGGCATCTTCGGCGATGAGGGGGGGGAGCGAGGCGGCAGCTGCAAAAACTGAGAAAGATCTTTTTACATTGGAAACAATATTGGTATCAGTAGAAATATTTGCAGCTGCTACAGCTGCAGCGGTGTAGATGGGGAGGTCTGCAGCGGCAGCAAAAATAGAAAAGTTCTGAAAATTGGAAAAGAAATTGGGAGGATTCGAACTCGGTGCTCTGGATGAAGAAGATAGGGAATCAGTCTGAATATCTCCAGTTGTGCGGTGGGTAGGAGGATGTATGGGGGTAAGGGGGTTGGTTGAGACCTTGTGGTCTGAAGTGGTAGACATCATTTTGTTTAAAGTGTGGTCATATAAATTGTCAGCCATTTTGGGGACCGCATGGTGGGGTATGGGGATGGCCATTTTGTCAGCCATTTTTGAAGCCATGCTTTCGGAGAAGGTGGAAGCCATTTTGGAAGCAATAAAGTCAATAGGTGGAGAGGGAGGATTTGTAATAAAATGGGTGTTTAAAAGTTCAGTCTGGGAATCTGTGGGTTGAAGCAAAAAATTGTCGCTTACCAGGTCTGGTGAGGTTGAAAGGGTGTTTAACAGTTCAAGAGTTCTTTGAGGAGTCCAGCCTGCATTTAGCAGGCCTGTCGCATGTAAAGCTTGATATAAATGCTGTTTTGGAGAAGCTTGAGAAAATAAAAATTGGTCTGAAGTTGGAGGGTTGGAACATACAAGGGATTCAGAAGGTTGAAGTCCTTGATGAGAGTCATGAGGTGGAGTAGAATGGAGATCGAAGCAAGGTGGTTGTAAGCGTGGGTCTGGTCTTTCGGTGTTCGAGTGAAGAGAAGGAAAAAAAATTGGGTCCTTTTGTAAAGAGGTTTGTACTTGCTGTGTAGCTTCAATAGAAAGTTTTTTTAGTCTTTTGGTTAATGATTGGTGCTGTTTTGTTAAGGATACGGTTAATGCATCAATCTCTTGTAAAGATAATTCGTTCAGGTTCAAGGATTCCATATTAGGTAAAACGTTCTATGATTTTAAAAAAAATTACAAAAATTCATAGACCTGAGCAATAATTAACCATCCTCTGCTACCATTTGTCAGATATATACTGATGGTCGTGCTCATTCAGTCTATGCGGAAGTTATTTAGGCCATACAGCTTCAGGTTTAAAACTTATTTTATTATTTACAAATATACAGTAATGAACAGGGTGTCCTGCTGCATTTATTACCCTAATTGTATGACTCAGAGGTTGAGAGGGAGAGAAGTTCACTGCTGTCTTGCTGAGATGGATGGAGAGAATTAGGGAAGATATCCAATTGATTTGTGGGTATGACTCCAATAAGGGAGTTCATTGGTTTATACAGTCACATGGGATATCTGTAGACTTAGAAGACTTAACCCCTTCTGGTGCCTGGGGCATCATACGTAGGCAATATCTGACAGAACTTGCCTCCAGAAGTTGTGAATTCTCCAACACTGGAAATTTTTAAGAAGATGTTGGATAACCATTTGTCTGAAGTGGTGTAGGGTTTCCTGCCTAAGCAGAGGCTTGGACTAGAAGACCTTCAAGGTCCGTTCCAACTCTGTTATTCTGTTCTGTTCTGTTCTGTTCTGTTCTGTTCTGTTCTGTTCTGTTCTGTTCTGTTCTGTTCTGTTCTGTTCTAGTGAAAAGAAGGGCTGGGGAGACATGATAGAAGCATTCCAATATTTGTGGGGCTGCTACAAAGACAAGGGGGTTAAACTATTTTCCCAAGAACCAGAAGGCAAGACAAGAAAGTTAACTAAGGAGAGATCCAACCTAGAACTAAGGAGAAATTCCCCAATGTTCAGAAGTTGTGGGTACTCCATCACTGGAGGCTTTTAAGAAGAGATTGGACAGCCACTTGTCTGAAATGGTATAGATTCTCCTGCTGGAGCAGGGATTTGGACTAGAAGACCTCCAAAGTCCCTTCCTACTCGGTTATTCTGTGTATTCTATATCCATAAGTCTTACTATATGCTTCGCTTAATTTACCTTATGCGCACAGTTGCATAGTCTACCAATCAAGTTTTGTTTTTAACTGTTGCTCTAGTTTCTTTTTTTTTGCTTTCTGGCAGGCCAAAAAGTTGTGCATATTGCTCATGGCAGGAAAGAAAAGGAGGTGGTTTTATGTTCTGAGGTTGCAAATGGAAGATATCACTCTTCACATGTCCTCCATTTGAAGAAAACAAATAATAGTGCAAGTAAGCACATCAAAAAAATTGTTTTCTCCTTGGAGGAGTATTTGTTTTTTTGTTTTGTTTTATATTGAATATTACAAAATTTTGATGCAGGATTACTGCCTGAAGAACCTCCCCCCTAAGGACCCAACTACCTAATTTCCATCTCATTTTTTCGATATTTGTATATTGGACCTGAATAGTAATTAGATAACTTTGGCTGGATTCTGTCTTCAATATGCAAATTATAGTGAAATGTAGCTGGTGGTTCTGAGGTTTCTCAAACTGATTATGAAGCATTTGGAAGTTGGAGGAATAGATAAATACAATACTGGTGTGCCAATTAATTTCTTGGATGTATTTTATGTTTTAATATTCTACTGAGGGAAACAGCCCCCTCCCATACCTCATTGATTTTTATAGGTTTTAGGGTAATAAGAGAAAGGCTGTATTTTCACTAATGTCTCTTTTAGTCAACAGATTTATCATAATTAACTATTATGACAAATGAAGACTGTTTTATAAGGGAACTTCTTAATATTTTGTTTTCAATAAATAATGTTATTATTTCAGTTATGGTGCAACTGTGGAATAAAATAATGAACTTAATAATCAGTACACTTTTGGGAAAATATTATAGAAATTGAGACTGCCTATTGCTGAGTGTGATTAGATTTCCACATAGGAAACTTAACAATAAATTATAGTAATTGTGAATTATTATTATTGTTTACTTTATTCATTAAACATGAAACTCAGTCAACTGAACATTCAAAAATGCATCACAAATACTATTATTATTGTTGTTGTTATTATTAAATTATTTATCCACTTGACCAATTAGTTAATGGGCACAATATATGGAAAATTTTCTTTTTAAAGTAGATTGATTGCAAAGTATTTATAAGGCTGCTAACTCAGAATGACTCATAGAAGTGCATAAATCAAAACTACACCCAATTACAATAAAAGCAGAAGAAAGCAACAATCCTGAGCTTATTAGGTTAAAAGAAATAGAACAAATAATAGTAAGATTATTGTTTATGTCTAATACTATTTGGATAAGGCCTTCCAAAATCCACATGCAAACCTCTTGAAGAGGCATGAACCCATTATGAGGGGGAGGTTTCATTTCTACATTTGCTGAAAGATAAAGTCTGCCATGTATGTCCTTCTAGAAAATCTTCTCTTGCTTGACCTCTCTTGCTGACAGCTTTCTCCTTCAGAGGAAGGAGGAAGACTCAGGGAAAACAGTTACTCTGGACATGTAGGTCAGGAAGTCCTCACTTAGTGACTACTTGCTGAGTGACCATTTGAAATTACGATGGTGCTGAAAAACAAGTCTTATGACCAATCCTCACAGTTGCAGCCATCGCATCATCCCTATGATTACAATTGTGATCACATGATCAGAATGCAGGTGCTTGGCAACTGGTGCACATTTGCAATGGTTGCAGTGACCTTCACAGCTGGCTTCTGACAAGCAAAGTCAGTGGGGAAACCAGAAGGATATTATAACTCATGGTCATACCTAATGACCCACAGTGATTCACTTAACCACTGCAACATCAACTGACTCATAAATTGGTGCATCATATGATATCATGTTTAATGACTGTGCCACTTAGTGAGAGTCATTAAGTCCCAAATGAGGCTAGTAAGTGAGAACTACCCATAGTAGGATCATACAGATCATATACTGTAGTTCTGGAGTTAATGGTTTTAAGGGAAACTAAAACAGTTTTGGGCTTCAAGAAAGCAGATTCTAATCAATTCAAAAAATGATTACTAGGAGCCTGTGGTTGGAGAAGCTAATAGGAAAAGAATTTAAGATGTCCTAAAGTGCTAAAGTTTTAAAAGCACAATAACAAAGACTTTCAATGAGAAAAATAATGGAGAAAAACAGAAGAGTCGGTAGATTACTTTTGTTCCTAGTGAAAGTCATTTGAAAAATTACAACAAGAAATATGCTTATATAGATTACACTAATGTTCTTTTATTCTGTAGGCTATCATTTTTTAAAACATTTGTTTTACAAATCTTGATCACTTGGTAAGGCTATAACATTAATAGCAGATTTATAATGTATTAGCATTTATGCTGCCAATACAAAAATAATTCCAGATACAACTTTAATGTACCCTTAAATCTGTTTTTATGAGCACAATTTGATCAATCAGTACAGTGCAGTGAGTGTTTATTGAAAAATGGAGTACATTTTCTATAATATGTGAACCAGGGCTTCATTTTCTCGATTAGTCTTTTCTGTTTCTGCAACAAATTGTCTTTCATTTCTCATTCTCTGTATGCAGATATTAATGAAGAGAAAAAATACAACAAAACATATTTAGTAGCAACACAACTAAAGATGTAATAACCTACAGTTACCAACAATCTTTAATCTGAAGTATAGATCAGTAAATGTCAAATCACTGCTAGAGCTTTTGCCTGACAAAATTGGAATCAAAACACTTAAATGTTAGTGATTCAATAATCAGCTCAACACTGAGCAATTACAATTTCTTCCTAAATCTGTTCCTTTCTTTTTTAGAAAATAATTGGCAAAGCTCTAGTGACTTCCAGGAAGTTAAGCAGGATTTCAGTTTATATGTCATTAGTTATTTTTCTCCCGTATAAGAAACAGCAGAACTACACTATCCAAGATGATGTCCCCTGGTGCCTGCCTACTGGACTGCTTTTCTTATCCTAGTTTCTCTTGCCTGCTGGGTCCTGTACCTCCATAGTTTGCTTTGCCCAGCCCCCAGCTGCATGGGAACCATAGGATCTTTATCAGTACCAAAATATCATTGGGAGCCAGAGTTCTTCCTCTGGATCTTAACATCTAAAATAGGAGTTGCATTTAGGAGATGGGAGTTGCAATCTCCCGGACCTGTCTGGCACCTGTTGTGCACTGTCACATACCTGTCCTTACTTGCTCATCCTCCCAGACTGCTCTGAACCCCTGCCCAACCTCCCCCTTAATGTATTCTACAATTTTGCTATTCAGTATATCTTACAAAGCACCCCAGTGTATACAGTTATTTCTTTTCTACTGTAAATTCACAGAAATCCAGTGGAATTTATGACACTGAAATAATGATTGATCTTGGACTAAGGAGAGATATGCAAGAATCAGGCTAAGCATTCTACCCTTATTTATTGTGAACATTCTTAAAAAACAGAATAGGATTACATTTCAGAACCTTATGAAAAGACAAAGCATAACAAACTGTGTAGAAATTGGTGCTGGGGGCTTGAATGACACAGTATTTTGAACATAGCACACATTTGCTCCTTCTTTGCTGTTCTCAACACTCCCAATTCTCTGTTGCCATCAAAATTTGACACACAAGGACACCCCACTCCCATCACCAGTCTTTCTTGTGATACCATCTACAGTAGTGTGCTAACACATACTGTATCAATATCAGAAGTTGGCATCATGCCATAATAGGTGATTTGTGTCTGGGCTGATTTGTTCAATTATTCATTTATTGTTTCCTTAGCTGTTCATGGTATTCCCAAGAGACTTCTCCAGCATCAAAGTCCAAAGGATCAATATCCTTTCTATCCTGCTTTTTCAGCATCCAACTTCCATCTCCATAGAGTGCTACAGTGGAAACTGTTGCCTACATGAATCTGATCATCCTGACATCTGAATTTCCAAAGTTTTCACAGCTAATCTCCCAAGTAGTCTGTGGTTTATTTCCTGGCTTTCTTGACTTCTGTTATTCTACTACTTCCTTTACTTTTTTTCTTCTGTCCAATCATGTCCAAGTATCAGACATTATCAGAGGCAGCTTGGACATTCCTGCAGTTTTCTTGGCAAGGATTTTTAGAAGTGATTTGCCATTGCCTCCTTCCTAGGGCTGAGAGAAAGAGACTGGCCCAAATCCTAGCTGGCTTTGTGCCTAAAACAAGCCTGGAAGTCACTCCCAGTTTCTAGCCTGATGCCTTAATCATTACATTGAACTGGCTGTCTTGCTGTTTATAGTCAATCTTAAAAGACAGAAGCTATCCATCCATCAGTTTAATGTCATCATGGTTGGTTATAAGGCTTTACCTTGTATCATTAGTTTTTTCTCTTTTTTTCTCCAGTTTTACATCCTTTTCCCTCACTGTGTCCTTTGATTTTTATTACTGGAGTTTACAGATAATTTGCATTTTCAGCTACCAGAAAAGTGTCATCAGCATAGTGCGGGTTGTTGAAATTTCTACCTCTAATTTTAAACTGTGCTCATGATCTTCCAATTCAGTTTCATTAGATAACATCCTGGGTTGAATAAATCAGGGAAGGTATACAATCTTGTCTTACTCCTTTGCCAATTTGGAACCAGTCTGTTTCACCATATTTATCCAGGACTGTGACTTACTGATCTGGGACAGCAATGCCTTCATTCCCTGCTTGCAAGTTCCTTTATTCATTGGATTTATACCATATTGTTCAGTAGGTGTTTTTCCCTTGCACTCATCAGATTTTATTTACTCAAGACTTTTTAAAAGATAAGTTTCTCCAGTACCTCCAGCTGATCATCACTGGGAGCACTAAGCTGGACAGTGTCTTAGATAGGGCTGTCTTGGGAATACTGATGTCTAAAGGACTCAAGAGTTTGGTGAGCAATTTCAGTCTCTGCCAAAGGAATTTTATAATGCTAAGGAGCAATGTGTGGCATCTGAGAGCATTTCATTCCTCATCAGCCTGTTAAAACTATATGTGCTTATGCTCATAAGCCATGATAGTTGTGGTATCAAATGCAGTTTAAATATCCTTTGGTATCTGTGGATGATAAACACATCTTTAATATATTTGTCAGGATTCAGACAGCATCGAGACAGCTCTGATGTTTGTTCATAGTGTTAAAAGGTGTCTCAGATGCCACTGTAGAAGTTGTGATCTAAACATTGATTACTATTATGTTGCCTGACCTCCAGGTAACCTGTAGTCTTACCCTCTCATTTGAGAATCACTGAGGTTGAATTCTTACTGAAGGAAAAATTAAGCTCAAACTGTCTCAGGGAAGCAGACTGATAAAGGTTACGTAAACGTAATAGTACTTGAGAAAGGAAAGGAACAAAGTATTATGATTAGTATTTAATTAGCATTATGTTTGATATAACATTACCTAACATCCCCGGTACATGGAATTTATCAGTGTAATAGGAATTGTGAACTCTTTGCACATAGAGGAGTAAAATTGGCTAAAGGAGTTATTCTATAACTTTGGGAGCATAAATCTATACCTGATTTGCAGCAGTGGACTGCTGATACATGTTTATTAACATTTGAATTAGTGCTTAATCTGGACAAATATTGTATAGTTCTTCTGAATGGGATACAAATGTCTAGGTTATTTTTCATTTCAGTTTCTACATCACATTTTCATTGTTATACATATGTTTTGTTTCAACAAAGTATAAAATATATTAACAATAGACAATGCAGTTTTCTACATGACCTATTCAAGAAATGTTGCCAAATATTTCTCACAGAGTCCCCTGCCATCATGAGTTTTGAGACTTTTCTACAGGTGTTCCTTCTTCCTCTTTCCTACGTGCATGTTTAATATTAGAACAGGGATTAGCACTCTTCTTAGAATAATCCAAAAGACATGCAGGCTTTCAGAAGTTGTGGGAGCTTCATCCCTGAAAGCTTTCAAGAAGAGACTGGACTGCCATTTGTCAGAAATGGTGTAGGGCCTGGATGGTGAACCTACGGCACATGTAGGTGGGCACGCAACCTCAACTCCGCAACTGATATTCGGGCCTTCTGGGCCCACTAGAAGTAGAGAAGCAGGCTGTTTCCTGCCTCCAGAGGACCTCAGGGGGTGGTGGGGAAGGCCTGCTTTTCTCTCTCCCCAGGCTCCAGAGCCTTTCTAAGAGTCTGGGGAGGGGGAAAATGCCCTTCCCCACCCCCCTGGAGGCCCTCCAGAGGCCAGAAATGGCCCGTTTGCCAACTTCTGGTGGGACTGGAAGGCCCATTTTTCGCTCTCTGGTGGAACTGGAAGTTGGCAAACAGGCCATTTTCGGCCTCCAGGGGTGGGTGGAGAAGGCCGTTTTTGCCTCCCCAGACTCCTAGAAAGGCTCTGGAGCCTGGGGAGAAAGAAAAACGGGCCCACCGGGCCATCGTGTGCCAGGAGCGGGGGGGCGGGTCACATGCACATGCACGGGGGTGGGACACATAGAATTATGGGTGTGGGCACACATGGGCGTAACCCCACTGCACTCCCCCCTGCTCCTGGCACACAATGGAAAAAGGTTTAGTCATCACTGGTGTAGGGTCTCCTGCTAGTTGGACTAGATGACCTAAAAGGTCCCTTCCAACTCTGTTAATCTGTTAATCTGCTTGTATCAGGGATGAAATGCTCCCCGTTTGGACTGGATCGCCCGATCTGGTAGCGATGGAGGTGGGTAGTTTGGAGAACCGGTAGCAAAAATCCCTGCCCCCCCCCCCAATACCCAGCTGACTCGCACAATCATCAGAGACTTTTTTTTTACTTTTAAAAGCATTTTTTCTACAACCTCTTTGGCCGAAAAAATGCTTTTAAAAGTAAAAAAAAAAGCCTCTGATGATTGCGCGGCTCAGCTGGGATCCTCAAAGAGGCTTTCAACCTCTTCAGAGGTTGTAGAAAAAATGCTTTTAAAAGCCTCTGAGGATCCCAGCTGAGTTGCCTTATTGGCAGAGACATTTTTTTCTTTTAAATGCCTCTGACGATCCAAGCTGAGTTGCCTGATCGGCAGAGGCATTTAAAAGAAAAAAAGCCTCTGCTGATCAGGAAACTCAGCTGGGATCGTCAGAGCCTTTTGAAAGCATTTTTTACAATCTCTTCAGTGAAGAGGTTGTAGAAAAAATGGTTTTAAAAGTTAAAAAAAACAATTGGCCACGCTCACCCAGTCACATTACCCCCTCCACCAAGCCACGCCCACAGAACCGGTAGTAACAAATTTTAGATTTCACCACTGGCTTGTATCTATAATTGTATTCCTTATTAAGATGATCACTATAAAATTATATATAGCTTAGATTTTAACTTATTGAATCATATAGTTGAAAGCAGTGGTGGGATTTAGCCAGTTTGCGGCGTTTTGGCCGAACCTGTTAATTTTTTGCGTAGTTCAGCGAACCGGTTGATTCCACCACTGCTAGCCCTGCCCCGCCCATGAGGGTTGCCATTCAGGGTGAGGAAGCTGCAGGAGCATGACTGGGAGCTGCGCTTATCAGCTGGGAGGCTGGTCAGTCAGTTCAGTCAGACCTTCCAACTTTGCGAGATCTTTTCCCCCCCAAGAAGTTGGAAGGTCTGACTGAACTTTTTTTAAACTGGTAGTCACATGGTCTTCTTTTGTGGTCCTGCACGCAGCAGAATGGAGCTGGAAAGCAGGTTAGTGAGGGACTGGTGGTTGTTCTGGAATGGGGTGGAAGTGAGGATTTTGCATTATGATGGCTCTGGAATGGGGTGGAAGTGAGAATTTTACATTATCTTTGCTCTGGGATGGGGTGGAAGTGAGAATTTTGCATTATCTTTGCTCTGGGATGGGGTGGAAGTGAGAATTTTGCATTATC
>WNWU01000006.1:51620698-51715389 GCA_012654045.1 Ptyas mucosa | reverse complement strand
ATTATCTTTGCTCTGGGATGGGGTGGAAGTGAGAATTTTGCATTATCATTGTTTTGGGATGGGGAGGAAGTGAGGAATTTGCATTATGATTGCTTATAAGTAAGTAAGAACCAGTAAAAGAGGAATGGAAAAATTCCTAACTGTAGATCAGCGTTTTTCAGTCTTAGCAAGTTTAAGATGGGCAAACTTCATGCTGCCTGGGGAATTCTGGGAATTGAAGTCCATGCACCTTAAAGTTGCCAAAGTTGAGAAGTATGGGAAGTTGCCAAAGTTGAGAAGTACACTAGAGTTTAGGATTTTCCATTCCTGTTTTGAGTTTGGTGCAATTAAATAAATCAGTTGTGGTTTCCTTAACAAATATTGATTAAAGTGATATCAACCATTACTAGACTTTTTGTGAGAAATTGAAATTAAAAATAGATCCGGGCTTTGATGATTAGATATGGGATTATGAAAATAATGTAGCCAAATGTTAATCTTAGAGTAAAAGTTTGATATAAGTATTTTTTTACTTATATCTATACCAAAGAAAGTTGGAAGTCATTCTTTTTTGGTTTTCACTTATACTTCCACTCTTTTTTTTTTCCTGAGCCTTTTCTTTTTTCAAATCTGTTTTTATTTGTTTATCCCTTAGCTTTGTATTTTTTTTGCTGTTTGAAGGATCAAGTACTCAGCCATTATAATTCTACATTCCTTATTTACAGAAATCATATCAAAATTTAGAATGAGGGGCTATTCTGCACCCCTCCCTCAAATGTTCTGTAAATATAGAGTTTCCCAGCATTCCTTTAGGAACTTCCAACATGCAAACTGTGGTTACTCATTCTAAAATGAATCCTCTTTACCTGGAGCTTCAAAATTTGCTGTTTGCTGGGGAGATGTGTAGCTAAAAGTCAGTCTACATTTAGTATACATCTGACTTTGGGGATATTTCTTCATAACCAAACAAAAGTGTATTTTCTGTGCAGTTCACACCCCTTGCTCGCGGGATCTGGATGTCAGAAAGCAAAGACCACATTTTGTAATTAACTCCCATGGCCCATTTTGGCTGGCAGAGTGCTGCAGAAGGCTGAGTGCTGTCACGCCCCTGGCAATGCCCACCCACCCAGCCACGCCCACCCATCCGGTCATTAGGGCAGAGAACTGGTTATTAAATTATTTGAATCCCACCACTGGTTGAAAGGCACCATTTAGGTCACTTAAGTCCTACTCAAAGTGCAAAAACCCAGCTAAAAGCCTCAGCTTGAATATGTCCAGTGAAGGGGAGAATATTACCTCTTACTGCTGGGTAATTTTATTTTATTTTATTTATTTTTATTTTAGTCATATTTCTATGCCGCCTACTCTCTGAGGACTCTGGGCGGCTTACACCAAAGACAGTATACTAAGTAGCATATTGCCCCCTAACAATCTGGATCCTCATTTTACCCACCTCGGAAGGATGGAAGGCTGAGTCAACCCTGAGCCAGTGAGATTTGATCCGCTGATCTGCTGAACTAGCAGTCAGCTGAAGTAGCTGCAGTACTGCACTCTAATCACTGCACCACCTTAACTCCACAATCAAATTGTTGTTTCTCTTAGAAATACTTCCTAAACTGATTTGTTACTACATTAAAATTTTATTATGATCAATGTCTGAAAATCAAGTGTAATAAATAAAAGCCGATAAAACACTCAACAATTTTCCTATTAAGAAAGGTTATGTTGCAGATGAACATTTTTGTTCTGTGATAGTTACCTTCTCGTAGCATATCCGTTTTTGCTAAGTAGCAAAAACTTTCACTGAGAACAGGTGATTTCAAGATTTCTATCAGATATAAGGTAGATTACCTAAATATCTTCAGTATGAGTGGGAAGGATTTTTAAAATAATGTCTAGAGTAGCCATTGCCTCAAATTGGAATAAACGAGGCAACCTAAAAAACCCATGCTCCGTAAGTTTGTAGGCATTGCTTTTGCTTTACTTTTGCTGTACTGGAAATTTTGGCTGAAGGCAAAACATTGATAGGAGCCACAGTAAAGGCCCACTTATAATTGGTGTAAGAGAATAAAAATATTTTATAGGCATGACTCTGGATTTCCCTCAGCCATCAAGAGACCTATGTCTCCAGTCTGTTGCCTAAATATTTCTTGGTTTTATCCAAATTCAAAATTAACTGGAACTCTGGGGACCAATGAATTAGATGCATCTTACTTATTATGTACTGTACATCTATCAACAAGATTGAAAACAATCCTTTGTAATTAGAGAAATCATCCCATCTCTGGAGCTTGGTTAATTTTTTAGCCATGTAAATCAGTTGCCAGAGCCAGATCTCCATCCTGGGGGGTCCTGCCGCCAGTCTTAACATTGCAGTGGGCATTCTGTTATGTATGTATCTATTTGAGTGGGAGATTTGAATTGGGAACTGTTCGTGATTGGTTAACAGTTGTTTCTGAACTGTATATAAGGAAGGCTGTTGCCTGTGTTTCTTTGCTGAAGTCTCACCCTGAATTAAAGAGCTGTTGTCACTAGCTTGCTTGTGCCTCTCGTTATTCCCACACTACAACATTGGGGACGAAGGTGGGATAGAAGCCACAAGAAGAGCTTGGAGATTCAGCCAGGGTGACGAGCGGACAATGGAAAGGCATACCGCGATGGCTGCCTATGTTCCGCCAAAACCCTGCAATCCAGCCCGGGAGAAATGGGGATCATATATGACCAGGTTCGAGTGTTCCTTGGAGGCCTGTGAGATGCAAGGTCTTTCAGCGAACCGAAAGAGAACTCTCTTCTTGAGCCACTGCGGGCCCGACGTTTTTGAGATGGCCGAATCCCTCTGTGAACCAACGCCGGTCCAGACTGTCTCCTGGGACATACTACAAGCTCGTCTACTCGCGAAACCAGACTTGAACCTAGCCGGCACTCTAGATGAAGCAAGGGCGCACAAATCTTCCACAAAAGCTGCCAAAACTCTACACCATCCAATCTTAAAAGACACCCCAAAGTCAACGCCTGTACACTGAGAAGAAGTG
This sequence comes from Ptyas mucosa, assembly GCA_012654045.1. Lineage (NCBI taxonomy): Eukaryota > Metazoa > Chordata > Lepidosauria > Squamata > Colubridae > Ptyas > Ptyas mucosa. Next base: position 51,712,378 of record WNWU01000006.1, on the reverse strand, counting down.
CAGACCAGTACCAAGGAAGAGTCAGACGAGGACGTCTTCCACACCAAAAGGAAAAAAAAGCAGGCAAAATAACCGCCAAGAAAACTGTTCTAGCTGTGGGCGGGGCTCACGAAAGACAGACTTGTAAATTCAGAGATGCCATTTGCAGGCGCTGCGAGAAAAAACATTTGGCAAGAGTCTGTAGAGCTCCATTTCCGAGCAGTAACAAGCCACGTGCCCGCCACAACCAATCAGGGCCAACGCGTTCAAAACAGCCAACCAGAAATGGCGACGTTGAAAAATGGCATGAAAATCAAAAGCGGGAAGCCTACAGCACGAGAATAGGCCAAGCCAGGACGGCTGTAGAAGAAAAAGTATATACCTGGATAGAAATTGACGAAAAACCATGCGAAATGGAGATCAATACTGGGTCATCTTTATCAATCATGTCCTGGATAACGCTAAAGACTCTTTTCCCTACGTTCAAGAAAATTCAGCTGTCACGACAACGGGTTCGCCTCCTCGACTATCAGGGAAACCGAGTTCCAGTGGAAGGCGTGGGCACATTCCAGGTCACCTACGGCGAATTTCGAGAATTGCTAACCCCTGACGATCGTCAGCAAGCCGCTACCGAGTCTCCTGGGCCTTGTTTGGTTCCGAGCCCTTGGCATAGGGTTCACGGGCATTCACAGTCTCAGGGACCGTCTCCCAAGGACAGCCTCCTATACGAATTCCAGGACGTTTTCGGAGAGGCGCTGGGGAAGTACGTGGGAACCCCTATTTCATTTAATTTAGACCCTTAGGTAGCCCCATTTAGGCTCAAACCAAGATGGGTGCCACTTGCTTTAAAACCCAAAATTGACGCAGAGCTGGATAAACTTATTAGGCAGGGGATCCTGGTCCCGGTAGATCACGCTAAGTGGGAGACCCCTATTGTCACGCCAGTCAAGTTGGACTGATCCATAAGGATCTGCGCCGATTATAAGTGTTCAATCAACAAGGCGCTCCAGCAGAGCGCGTATCCTGTGCCAGTTGTTTACCATTTACTTCATTCCCTGGGGCCCGGCAAAATATTTGTGAAATTAGATCTGGCGCAGGTGTACCAGCAGCTGCTGGTTGATGATGCTACTGCAGAAGCACAAACCATCGTAACTCACAGAGGGGCTTTTAAATGCACCAGGCTCCAGTTTGGGGTTAGCGTAGCACCAGGGCTATTTCAAAGTATCATGGAGCGACTGCTACAAGGACTGCCGGGGGTGGTACCCTATTTTGACGATATCCTCATCAGTGCCCAAAATGAATCACAACTTAGAGATAGAGTGCGACAAGTACTTTTAAAATTTAGGGAAGCGGGACTGCGAGTTAAGAAAAACAAATGCATGATCGTAGTTCCTTCCGTAGAATTTTTGGGTTACCGGGTTGATGGGTCAGGCATCCACCCCACAGAAAGCAAAGTTAGGGCTATCCAAAACGCGCCCACACCAACTTACAAGGCTGGACTGCAGGCGTTTTTGGGACTTTTGAACTTTTATACGATGTTCCTTAAAAACAAAGCCACCATAGCAGAACCCCTACACAGACTATTGGGAAAATACGTTCTGTGGGTTTGGGGCAAGGCAGAGGCGGCCGCTTTCAAGGCTGTCAAAAGACTCTTGTTGGAGGACAGTTTCCTAATCCAGTACAATTTGAACTTGCCGCTTGTCCTTGTTTGCAACACGTCCCTTTTGGAGTGGGTGCTGTGCTGAGCCATAGACTACCGAATGGGTCAGAGGTGCCAATTGCATATTACTCTCGCACCCTGTCCAGCGCAGAATGAAACCACAGTCAGCTGGACAGGGAAGCCTTAGCGGCTATTGCGGGAGTTAAGAAGTTTCACGAATATTTGTTTGGCCGGACTTTTGAACTTGTGACTGACTACCAGCCTCTGTTGGGTCTCCTAGCCGGGGACAAGCCTACCCCCGCCGCTCTTTCCCCCCGGATGACCAGGTGGGCTATTTTCCTAGCCGCCTATTCGTATCAATTGGTACATCGGCCCGGAAGAACCCTGGGCCACGTGGATGCCCTCAGTCACTGCCCTCTTCCTGACTTGTTGGAAGATCCTACACCGGAAGCCTCTGTATTGTTGATTGATGTTGTGTCATTGGGGCCACTTACGTCTGGCGAGGTGGCTAGGGCATCTACCAAAGACTCTGTTATACGTACTGTTATGGGTTGGGTCATGAGGGGGTGGCCAACCAAGGTGGACAATGGGGAATTTCAAGTTTTCTTTAACAAAAAGAATGAATTGTCTATGCAAGGGGGTTGTCTGTTATGGGGCGATAGGGTGGTGATTCCCTTACGGTTACGGCAAAGGGTTCTGGAACTTTTGCATGAGGGGCACCCTGGTATAGTTCGCATGAAAGGTCTAGCAAGGAGTTATGTGTGGTGGCCACAGCTTGATAAGGATGTCATTGAATGGGTAGGCAAGTACAGGCTAAGTCAAGAATCTCGGCCGGATCCCCCTTCAGCCTGTCACTGCGTTCTTGTATTTCCCAGCTGAGCTGTCATTTTTGGTCTAATAGGCTTACTGTAGTTTTGCCAAGTTTTGTTATCAGTATTAAGTGCGCAAGCGTGCATTTCTTTCTAGCCTCCATTATCTTTCTTCTTACCCCTTTGTTCTCCTGCCAAGAGGTGAGGCAGGAACGCTGGCAAGATGTAGCCAATTAATTAGATAGTAAGAGTTATCTTTATTTTTACTTTTACAGTAAAATGAGTTTCTCATAGAAAATCTTCGGGTTTTATTTTCTTAATGTATACTTTCGAGGAAAAGCCTCGGTCCAAACCTCTAAACCAGGGTGTGATTATCCCAGAGCCAGGATGGGATCAATCAACTCCCTGACACAGCCCTTGTCAGAGAGTGGGAGAGGCCAAAAGGGCCATGGGAGAGGATTCACATAGATTTTGCGGGACCTTTTCACGGACAAAATTTCCTAATAATTGATGCTTCCTCTAAGTGGTTAGAAATAGTGCTAATGCCATCTACCACGTCCGAAGCAGTAATCAAGGTTCTCAGGAAACACTTTTCAGCCCACGGATTGCCTGATACTCTGGTATTGGACAACGGGCCCCAATTCACGGCCGCACATTTTGAAAGCTATTTGGCGGAGTTAGGAATTAGACACGCCTTGTCAGCACCGTTTCATCCAGCTTCTGATGGCCTTGTTGAAAGATTTGTAAGAACCACCAGAGAAGCCCTCTCCCGGCTCCATGCAGGAGATTGGCAAGCTAGGATTGACCAGTTCCTAGCAATACAACATGCCACCCCATGCACTGCCACAGGGCGCAGTCCGGCAGAACTCCTAATGGGCCGGAAACTTAGGTGTATATTAGACTGATTACACCCCAATTACTCCCAAGACATGTTTAAAGGGGAGGGAATAGGACTATGACAATTTCAAATAGGTACCACAGTGTTCGCTAGAAATTATGCCAATGGGCCACTTTGGGTTGCCGGAAAAATTGTGGGAATCACTGGTCCTAAATCATATACAGTCGACGTAGGGCAAGGGAAAGTTTGGAGGAGACATATAGATCAGTTGCGGAAACCTTTAGACTGTGAAGACTCTGAATATCCAAACATTGTTGAACCTGATTGCCAGCTACCTCAAGTCTGAGTGAGCCCGATTACTTATCTGGCAAGCCTAGGCTCCAGCACCACCCCATCGAACCGACACTCCCTGCCAGGGAAGACCACGCCTCAGGAGAAATCCAGGAGGTTCCATTGGCGGAGCCAGGAGAGGCAACAGGCCACTCTGACCGGCTCGACGCTTCACCAACAACTGAACTGCCCAGGTCAACCAGAGTGAGAACAGGCCCTGGTCACCTGCGTGATTTTGTATGTAAAAATGTAAATTGATAGACTAAGTGTTTTCTGGGAATGGAGGGGTGTTATGTATGTATCTATTTGAGCGGGAGATTTGAATTGGAAACTGTTCGTGATTGGTTAACAGTTGTTTCTGACCTGTATATAAGGAAGGCTGTTGCCTGTGTTTCTTTGCTGAAGTCTTACCCTGAATTAAAGAGCTGTTGTCACTAGTTTGCTTGTGCCTCTCATTATTCCCGCACTACACATTCAGGTATCAAACTTTCAAGCCTCATGCAGCTGGGCAAGATCAAAAAAATCCAGAAGCACAGATTTTAGAATGCTAGTATAGGACAAGTGCAGTATTTTGGAAGTAATAGGAGTTTCCCAACCTCATTTATTGTGAGTTTATTAATTGTGAATACTTTGAAACACGTGAAACACTTCTTCCCATATTTCTTGCCACTTGGGCTAAGTTGCCATTTATAAAATAAGTTGTTAACTGATTCATCAGCTAGTATCTCTTGATTGTTTATATCTGTATTCTATTCTATTCTTTTTCCAGCACCGCTCACCCCAACCCCCAGGGTCTCTTAAACATTAACTGATACTGCAATTTTGAGGTAATGTTTATGCAGAATACAACTCCTCATTCAATTGCAGTATTTCAGCCATCAGACTCAGCCCTTTATTAGGCCTTTCCCAGCTTCTCTTACTTTGGGCATCAGTGCACAGTAGGGGCAGCAAAGGCCACGAACAGGAGAACAGAGAAATACAGGAATTGTCATTCCTCCAGGGATTCTGCTGAAAACAAGAGGAAAAATTACAGAAAAAACTATTTTGAAGAATTTACTCTGGTTGGCCTGAGTTCTTTATATTTTTTATTTGAGATAAAAGTATCATTTAATTGGTATATCATCTACTTTGTCCATGAGGCTTGCAAGGACCATATATAGACCCAGCTACTAGAGAGGCTCCATTTATATTCCCAGCAGGTTCACTGCTTTCTGCAAATTTTGCAGTTACATTGCAAGCAATTCAATACTGGGATTTGCTGTCAACAAAAGAAGGGAAGACCTCCTGGTACTTCCTGTCTTTAAACAACTAAGTTGTTTTTTTATTCTTAAATGGTATTGATTCATAAGGCTAATGATTGGCTGTATAAACGTGTTCTTTGTGCTTTCTTGTGGATAGAATGCCTTGGAAAATTACAATTATCTATATCTAAAATGCTTGAAATCTATTGTATTGCACAAACCTGCTGTCAAACTCATGCTATGTGCAAAAAAAAGCAATAGAAACACATGCCTGCCCTCCTGGGTAGAGGATAGGAGGTACTAATACTATGGCAATGAAGATGACTAGTGAATCTGCATATGAGGCTGTCCATGGAATGCTGTATTCACTGTTCAAGCCATTTGTTGAATGACCTTGTCTCTTATCTGATTGAGCTTTGTGAGATTTCTCTATTTTTATAGCATACACAAATTAAAAATCCAGAGAGCAAGAGGAAAAAAAGAACCTGAGTGTTGCCATTCAGATAGGTTAGAACTGAGGACTCTATACCAGGGGTGAAATCCAGCAAGTTCTAACAGGTTCTAAAGAACCGGTAGTGGAAATTTTGTGTAGTTCGGAGAACCGGCAAATACCACCTCTGGCTGGCCCCAGAGTGGGGTAAGAATGGAGATTTTGCAATATCCTTCCCCCAGGAGGGGAGGGAATGGAGATTTTGCAATATCCTTCCCCTGCCATACCCACCAAGCCACGCCCACAGAACCGGTAGGGAAAAATTTTGGATTTCACCCCTGCTCTATACTAAAATTACTTCCCTATACACATATTAAGTAATAGATGTGATATATACCATTTTGTACAGTATAGAAGTCACTTCAGTGCCATAAATAGGTATAACACCATTAGCTGCCATTTTCCAGATGGCCACCATTCAATGTGGCCTGCTATGCTTTCCTAACCTGAGCTCCATTGCATTCTGTAGCATTGTGGAATGCTACAAAAGGCTGCAGAATGCTGCAGAGCTTGCATTAGGAAAACATAGCAAACTGCTTCATTGGAGTTTGCTAGATTGGCCACTATGTTCTGCAGCGACAATTCAATGTGGCCACCATTGTAACTCAAGTCGTAATTCTTATTTCTATTTGGCAGTAATCAGTTGGATTTTCCTTTATCTTTGTTTGAACACTGTGACCAGACTACTATTATCAGGAGCTGCCATGTCCAATGCATATTTTACCCAAGCTGACCATACTCTATCCTATTCTTGAATATATGGTGAATAATTGACAATTGATTTCAGGGAGCCTTATAACTCAAGTCATTACTTTTATTCTGATATGAAGAAGCATTTAGAAGGGGTCTGGTCCTATGACCTCATATAGTAGGAGGACCCAGATGGAAGAAAAATAGCAGTAGGTTGCTTAGTGGAGAATACTTTTTAGCCATCTAGGACTTGTTCCCTCAATTGATTTGCATTAGTTATAGGTGAAGTACTGTAGCTCCTTTATGAGACTCCAGAATCCATTGAAATACTACTATATAAATCATCAAACTCAGTCAAGCATACAAAAATGGTAATACCTAGAATCATAGAAATTATACATCTTTGCCTTACTATTTACTTTGATGGATATACAAACAAATCAGATGAATCTATGACATCATTCATCTTAGCATTTACAGCAGGGATAGTCATATAAAATGTGAAGCAATAGTCCTCTCACACATACAACCAAAAGATGGCTATATTATATGGGCAATACCTTTGTCATAAGAGAAAATGGCAATTAGAAGATACATACAACATAATAACATCTTTAATGGAATCAAATTCACAAGAAAAGAAAATAACAGACTACTGTTCCTTCATATCAGCAGAGAGAAAAAGTGACACTTCAAACTCATAGTACATAGAAAAACAATACAGACAAACCAAGGGTTGCACTATCAGCACATCTGCCCATGAGGAAAGCTGAACAAGATGAGCAAAAACACACTGCAGTGATACAGAATTTAAAAGGGGAAAAATTACCTTTATGACACACTTCAGTTTAATGGGTACCCATGTTATGCAGGAATTTAGGTGTGACTCAGTAGAAATAAAAGATGGAGTCCTGGTGTCTCTTGATAAGCCAAACATGTTTATTTAGCTGAATTTATTTAGTTTATTTAGCTGAATTTAGTGTGTTCTCACTTAAATTGGAAGAACCCCAAACATGGGTTAAGGCAGATATATATAGATTTCTTACTTTTACTTAGTTACATACTGTAGGAGGAAGCTTGCACACAATGAATAAGGTATAGAAGTTATAAGAATACTCAGACACTTTCTGTGGTTTTGGTCACATGCTTATCCCATAGGCTTGTTGTTTCTTGTGGAACTTTCCACAGCTTCGAAGGCCTACTGAGGCCTGAACTTTAGTTCTGCCATCTCAACATATGTACCTTTTAACCAGTCATCAAACTCACCAGATTCCTGATCAACACCCACTCAACTTCATTAAAAAGTGCCTTTCAATACAGCCAATCAGAATGCAACCATCAGAACTCATGAAAAGAATCATTTTCCCATCATCAAAATGGTTCAGTAACTATCAACAGATTACTTCAATGTGTAGGCATCACATTGGCCTACAAATCAACAAAATATTTTCAAAGCATCTTGAGTCAAACTCAAGAGTTCCAACAATGAGTGAAGACAGAACAGGAACTATTTACAATGTGCAATGCAACGATTTAAAAATCATGTAGGAAAAACAAGGAAAAGAACATGCAGTGAAAAAACAGAATGAAAATTCTTTAGTTTCATGGCAAATTGACAAATGTAACCACAAATTCAACTAGGAAATCAAACTAAAGTCAAGAATGCAAGAGAATTTTAAAAGCCTGGCATTCTGACAGATCAACTACTATCTAAAGATACAAACCTGGTGTATAGAGTATTCAAAAAACAAGAACCCAAGGAAGAAACAAAGAGCCTAGAAACTTCTTCGCTAATCACACATCCAGCAATTTTCACCAAGATAGGAGCGGTCCAACATTAGACAAACAGTAGACAGATAATTTATGATAAAAAATATAACCAACAAAACCAGACAGGTGGATTAGAAGTGGGCACATAAACTACAGTAATCCTGATCTATAGAGGTAGGATAAATTGCCAGGCAAACCCTCACTCCTTTGTGGCAAAGCAATGATGATATTAGTTAGTCTGGCAATGAAATTTTTGCAAAAAGAAAATCTAATTTAGCAAACATCAAGATCTCAACAATGGTTGGATGTAGCTACAGTTACTTACATTAAAGTTATCTTGGCATATTTTTCTCCTTGTTTAAAAGTTTAGCACTTGGAGTTGTATTATATAGTCAGAAACAATATCATTACATTCATATCATAAAACTGTTCAATATAGTGCTTATGTCATTATAATGACATCATAAACAATATATATTTCCATGGACATTTTCTCTTTCAGAACACTCCATTGCATTTTCAGGATGCTTATTTCTGAAATGGGATGTGCACTTTTCACATCAATTCAATGTCAGTAATGCAGTGACTGTGTCTCAATTGTCTTTTTAAAAAGGGTCCGCACTCCCAGTCAAGTATCAGTCACTTGTCAAGAATTCTTATTTGCTATTGAGAATATGTAAATATACTGTGAATTAAATGTTGCTGATCCCCAGGAATAGATGTCATAGAAATGAAACATACCATACCTTCATGTTTTCAATTTTTATTTTAGACTTTAGATTTGTCCATGATTTACACATTAGAAGAGCTTTTTGAACTATTTCCTGAGATAATGTGTTATATCTCAGTTAAGTTTGTATGGAATTGACTGAAGAAATATGTTCACTTAATGGCCACTGTCAGGGAAATGTAGTTTTATGCAAACACATTTGCTATCCCTTAAAGTATCAAAGACAAAATTGTCAGCTTGTTCCAAGTTTTGTGATAAATGCATTTCTTAGTGAGGATTTGATTTTGTATCATGAATGCATTTTTGCTGAGGGAAAGTGTTCAAAGATATAGTTTCTTTTGCATTGTACTTTGTTAAAAAAATTCTTTTTAGTAAATGAGGTTTGCATCTAAAGTAGAATCTGGTGACTCATGTTAGTTCTTTACTACTGATGCAGTAGCTACTCTTTAAAATTGCATCTATATACAGTATGTTGCTTCTTTAGACATTTATTTTTCTGTACTTAGTTCTAAAAGTGACTGTCACATCATTCAGAATATATAATTGCAGATGCTTCCTAATTTCATGGTTTCAGTTAAATAATAGAAGAAAGGGTACATTGGAGAAATGCTTTGCTGTTATTAATGGCAGGACTTTATCTGCTAATCCCAATGATTATACGCTTACCTTAGAAATACTGACTGCACTTAATAGGAATGTAATAAAAATGAAGTTGTTTTCTTCAACTAGTCAATCAGTGGCTACTTTCTCCAGCTGAAATAGAAATAAGGCTAGGTCTTGCTATCACAAACAGCTCCATATACTTTTGAAATATAATGTGTAGGGATCTCATTGCTCTGTTCTGTCAATAATGAAATGCTCTGTCAGGGATGGTCACTCAGATCTCTTTCTGTACCAGATAGATACAGTCATATGGGGAATTAGTCTTTGGCTCCAAGTCCATATACTGGATCAAATACATTCATTTGTGATGCTTGCCTCCATGAAATGAAATCTGTTGAAATAAGATAGATGGAAAGTCAAGTAATCTTACTCAGTTTTTTTATTGCTATTGTACTAGTAGCTTTGTTCAACCTCACTCTAGGCAGATTCAATGTTTCACTTGAAAATAAGAAATTATTATTTTTAATAGGAAGACTTGTGCTTGTTTTATGGGTATATGAATTTGATTGTGGGAAGGGTTTTTTTTCTTATAAAATAAAGGAGAATAATCAAATATTTTATTTAGGCAGATACATTTGTATGAAGGCCAGCTCCAACTCCAAGGAAACTGCTTCAGACAATCCTTTGCGATGGCAGCTGCAATAGGGAGACATCTCGGGGATGATTGGGTTGCAGAGCATGTATAGAGCCGCAGAGGAGTAAAGTCCGATCCAGAACTTCCTCCTGGTCCTGAGACACATAAGGATGAGCAAAGGGGAAAGCAGAGGAGGCCTGTGTGGCTCCCTGGGAGGCAGGATGTTCCCACAGGTGAATTCTTACAGCTGATGGCTATTTCTATTTTACAGCCATCACTAGCAAGTGATTCCTTATTGGGAACTACCACTGTGATATCTGGAACTCTGTCCATTTGCACCCTGAATTCCTGCCTGTACCTTCAAACCTGTACCATCTGACACCTTACCCATGACCCCGAAACCTTTGGATTGTGCCCTGATGGGACTTCTAATTATGCATTTTTTAAATGACAGCTATAGTATGAGTGTCCTTCAATATATAAAATAGGCAGAATTTCTGTATATGAAGAACCGTTACTCTGGCTCCCTTCTGCATCTGGAAATGGATTCCAGCTGGCATTTTATTTATAACAAAAAAATATTGACTTTATGGGAAAGTCTTTAGTTGGATCATTAAATTGGAAGAGGCTATTTTAGTCCATCAAGTCCAATACTCTGTTCACTGTAGGAATCCAAATTAAAGCATCCCAGTCAGTTGACTGCCTGGCCTCTATTTAACACAGTGGAACCTCTGTTCTAGATAATAGCATCCATTATTGAACTACTTTGACTATTAGGGCTTTTTTTTCCATTGGAAAAATAGGAATCTGCCTTTTTGTAATAGAAATCTATTATTGTGTGTCCCATACTCTAGAATGATGGAGAGAAAATCTTGGTACTGTTTGGCATCCTTACTTAAAAATTGCTGTCATACTCCCATTTTCTTCTCTAAGCTAATCATTCCCAATCATAAAATACCTTCTTGTAGGATGGGTATATTTTTCCACCAAGTATAAAACAGATTCTTCTGGGAATCTGTTTTAATGTATCTGAATTCAAGTGTGGTGGTGAGAACTAGATAAAATAATCCTAGGTGGTAAGCAAACAGTGCAGGACAAAGGAGTATTACATCACTTGTCCTCCCAGAGGTCAGTCCCAAGCTTGGTTATTCTGATTTGTCAGATGTAAGGCAAATATCAGACTGACACAGAGAGAATGTGTGGAAAGTGAGGGAGTCCTTCTATTTGGGCTCTGCTTAATGGCCACAATCTTGGTATAGAAGAAATTCCTGAAACTGTTGCTGAGGGAAATTCTATTTTGCTGTGCATTTCTGTATGGTGTGTTCTTCTGCCCAAAATGGTGACAATCCCAGCTGGAACAAGTAGCCTGGCTTTCTTATGGGGTCTAGGATGTTTTCCTTTCTGAGAGAGCATGCATCTTGTATATCTCCAGTTGAAGACTGAAGTGGCACAACCTAGTTCCAGACTGAGCTTTTCTACCTCCATATAAGTTAGACCTTAAGGAACATAACTAGTTATTGTTTTGTGAATGTAAGGAAAGAGGGTTTTTTAAAATGATCATGGGTTTTGGAGCCACAAACAAGATTTAATAATGATTTTAAGTTTCAATTAGAAATTGAATCCCTTTCTTCTTAAAAATTATATATTTTCCATAATACTCTTCCATAGTTCATTAAATCAGTAAATGAATTTAGCAGGTATTAGTTTTGAGCTTCATTAATTGTGACTTGTTTTTCATTATGAGATAATTGTCAGTTGCAAAACATAAATACTGCATATCTGACTGGTGGCAAAAGTTTCCAAGAAGAAGGCAGAGAAAAGGGCAAAACAGTCAGTTCCATCCTTCTTATACAGTTTGGTTATACAGAATAACAGAGTTGGAAAGGAACTTGGAGGTCTTCTGGTCCAATCCTCTGCTCAAGCAGGAGACCATATATTTAAACATTTCAAAACGGTAACATTTTGTGCCCACAGTTATTTTCTTTAAACCTAGGTGGAGAAAAGTGCAGGGAATAAGAGGGGGAGGGGAATCATTGAGGGGTTTTTTTGGGTTTGCTATCATATGCTGTTGATCTGAAATAACATGGCTGGATTGTGAGTGATGAATGATGGAAAAGGTTCCTTTGTTTTGGAGTTCATTTCTAACTGGTTTCAGAATCAATCAATATTAGTGATTCAGTGCTAAAATATCTTGTAAGATGTGTAAGCAGCTCATGGCCTGGAGGCTATGCGCCAATGGACAGAGTTCGTGAAAGAGAAATGGTGGCTTATTTTTGAGTATGACAGTGAAATTAGCATTCTTTGCCTCATCAAGGCATGTTGCAGGAAGGAATGAGTCTAAAAAATATGCAGGATAATGTGGGCATAAATAGCTTAAGAAAGACATAGAAAAATAAGGGGGGATGGAAAAGATGCTACTTAACTCATTTTCCTTTCTTCTGTACAAAACCATTCCCATCTCTGTTTTCTCCTCTGCACTACCAATATAAATGATACTGTCATTATCACTAGCATGATTTTTACTTGATTGGTACTTTTTCTGTTATTTACTGGGCAAAAGGACTAAAATAGCACATTGCATTGATTCTTGACTGAGATGCTTTTTATTGCCTCTCTTGAAGACAAACTTTAATTTCACTGTGAAGAAGTTTCTAATATAAATGGGCTATAGATCAGGAAAGCAGATGGAACTGCAAATGAAGGGCTCGGGTGGAGCAGTTCAGAGAAGCCTACAGCAAGAATTTAAAGCCTGGGGTCATCTGGGATGGGCACAAAAGAAGTCTCCCCACATGGCTAAATCTAGCATGGTGGATTTCCTGCCACAACCTTTTTAGAATTCAGCTCAGGTCGGTTATCTTGCCTTCAAGTACAATTTCTGTTTATTTTGACTTTGCAAATTGAAATTGCATAACTGAAGCAATGCATCAGGTTCAAGCACTCACATGGAGCCGAGAGAGCTTCCTATATTGGAAACGTACCCACTTTCTTTGGAACCTAGGCAGAATACTATTCTTTCCTGTTTCTCTTTATATATGATGGGTGCTAGTAATGTAAGCCATCAACCAGATTCTAAATTCATAACATATCTACATGCATATCACAAAGCAGTTTAAAAATAACTTCAGAAATATTAACAGCATAAGATCTTTTTAAAGTTATTATAAATGCTTGTTGGCATAAAGACTATCTTGGACACAGTCATTTGGGAATAGTAAAACCTTGAATTGATTAATTGAGGGGAAGGGGGAGTTTCTGAATTTATTTTGTTGGTATATTGTTTTAACATGCTTGTTCAGTATATAATGTAGTAATTAAACAAATGATGTGAAAATGATGCAAATACTATAAATTATGGCAGTTGTTGAAGGAGGTAAAGTAAAATTTCTTTTGTTTCATCTGCAATGGAGATCTGAAGAATCAAGAGAATTGCCTTTGAAAATATTTCAACAGGCTCAGCATTCAACTGCCAAACCTGATTGAAGTTGGTTGACTGGGTTATCGTTTACTAATGTATCTTTGGCCTTTGGCTATAATAAAGATTCATCTATTCACTTTTTTAAAATTTTTCTTTAGATTAAAAAAACATATTTCTGACAACTATTCCTTGATGTCTGGAATAATACCACATTTCCAATTTCTCAACATGATTCTTTTAGCTACCCTCCATACAGTGGTGAAATCTGAACCAGTTTGCCACCGGTTTGCTGGCCACGCATGTGTGCTGCGTTCCAAATGCACACTGCATGATTGTGCACAGTGCACACCAAATGCGTGCTGTGTGTGCATACACAATACATGCCACAAAGAGGCTTGGAAATATAAGTAGGGCAGCGAGGGGGGATCAGTTGTGCCACACAATTTAGATTCACTAGAAAGCTGGATTTCCTGCTTTCTAGTGATTTTAAATACCAGTTACTGGTCGGAGATACTGGTTCAGAGGAACCTGTAGCTTTTTTTTTTACTACCGGTTCACCCAAACCAGTAGTTTTGATCACTACTGGTTTGCCCGAACTGGTGTGATCCAATTGCATTTCACCACTGCCTCCATGCCTATTTGCAGTTATGGGCCTGCCATACATTGCCTAAGAAAGTAGGGTATCATTCTCCAGTATTGATTCTAGCTTTTTAATCATGTGTTTCAGCTATGAGTGATTTGAGTTCTGCTATTCCTAAGTCAAAAAATAATGATGAAGATGGCTATAAAAATGCAGAGATTGGGAATGTTAATTTAACTTCATTTGCTGTTTGGTGCTTCCATCCCGCTCTATTCATCTCAGAGCTGCTCTGACAAAAAACAGTAAAACAAAATAATGAACAGTGACATGGCATTAATTATACAGTTGATAGCAAGTGATTTTTTTAAAATGAAAACCCCAATTAACCAAACATTGAAATAATGGTCAATTAACCAAACTATAGATTAAAAATTCCAATGTTATTTTTATTCAGAAATTTACATAATTTAGAATGTTACTTTTGGAATTCTTTCTTATTTTAATTAATACTGATTAAAATATTTTTAAGATTTAATTCTATTTGTTTTCAAATAGAAGGGGAGTAAAAGTTATATGAACGTTTTGCTTAGGGCTTTGCTCAGATTTGGTTTTCTTATATAATGAAAGCTATAGTATATGTGTTTAAAAGTTAGTGAATTTCTTTGAATGTTCAGTATTTCTGCATCAGTGTGACTAAAACATGATCTGTTTTCATAGTCCTGAAACTATGTCATATAAGGCTATGTCACTTAAATAGCCACTTTAGGAAGCAAACATCGGATACTGTGAAATCCTACCTAGATCCTTTCTTGTCTTAGCCTTTGTTTTCCTCTCTCTTTATAAGCTCTGCCTGTACTTGCTTATGAACTGATATATTATAATATTTTTTAAAAATCCTCATAAAAAGTATTCCTATTAGAAACTGATTTATCTCAAATATTCAAGAACCTATGGAATTGTTCAAACGTCTCATAATAGCTTGAAACCTTGACACCCGAGTTCCTTTTACTATGATATACTCACAGCAAGTCAAGCATAGACAAAAAATGAACACAGAAAGGTTATAGCTGTGGTATGCTGGTAAATATTTAAGAAGTGACTCAGCCACTGCTTGTACTACATTCCTAGGCTGTGCTGATCAGTGCGCTTGGCATAAAGGTTCAGGTTTGTTCTCAATTGGCTTGGAAAATTCCAGAAAATTGAACAATCAGTTTTCATAAACTGGTATGAGCTGACTTTAGCAGACCATTGGAATATACTAGATTATACTAGAGATTATACTAGAGTAAATTTTAGGATAGGCATTCACATCCTGAAGCTTGAGGGGGATTTTCAAATAGTATGGGTTCAATCTCCAAAAAGTTATTAACCAATTGCAATTTTCAATGCAACAGAAGGGTAAAATGTATGTGTGTGTGTGTGTGTGTAGAAAAAAATCATATTAGCTGTTTAATTAAATCTAAATGGGATTAGAATTAATTCAAAGCTACTTTTGATTTGATCCTACCTGCTTTTTGAAGGGCACTTTTGAAGTGTTCAAAAGTGCTCAGACTGAGAAGATACATTAATTTCTAACCTAGTATCAGAGACACTGCCATCTTTTTTATAGTTGAAGGAAGGAAGCAGAATAGTTTAATAAACTGGGACCATCTAGTAAATTAATAAGCTGGTAATATTCACTTGCTTGGCAACTGAACTAAAGCAAAAGAGCTGTGATGGTGAACCTGTGGCACGTGTGCCAGAGATGACACACGCCACCCTCTCTGTGGGCACATGAGCTGTCGCCCCAGTTCAGCTCCACCGCGCATGCATGCATGCCTCCTGCTGGCCAGCTGGTCTTCGGGTCTCTGCCGCGCATGCTTGAGGGCAGGGTGTGTGCGGGGCACATGCAGGGGGCATGCATGCATTGCATTTTGGGGTTTTGGGTGCGCATGCACTTTGGGCACTCCGGAAAAGGTTAGCCATCACTGGAATAGAGGATAAAAATCCTACCTGTGTCCTTAACAGAACAAGAAAGGTTGAAATAGCATGCAATAGTAATCTACAGAGAACACAGAATATGATAGGCCTTTCTTTGGTGTTTTTTTTTTTCAGTTCCTAAGCAATCTATAACCAGAGCTTGTAATAAGTTCTACACCCTGAGTGACCATTGTTATTATACTGAATGGAAATTGACCCTTAGTTTATTCTGAAATAGATTCTCTGACACTGCTATCTCAACAGAAATTTGAAGCTTCCATTTGAGATTTGAAACAAATGTGAATATTTTCTTTCATGTCCCAAGAAAGCGACATGGAAATTTCACCTGTTTATTATAAAGCAGGCAGAGCAACACCAGGGAATATAAGTCAGATAATGATTTGATCTTTTTAAAAACCAGCTGGTACATTTTAGGCTCATTTCTTGGATTTGTTTTCCATCTATACAAAATTATAATCTATGTATATATGAAAATGTAGTTAATTAACATATCAGTATATGCAAAGGAATCCTAGAAATTTGAAACAAGAGTGTCCTGTAATTCCAATAAAAGGCAAGGACTTAAGTAGGTTTGCCTTTCACTAACTGTTAGCTCACCAATATCTTTTGTAGCCAAAACAATCAAATCAATCAGAATAGAGCTGGAAGGGACCTTGGAGTCTTCTAGTTAAACTCCCTGCTCAAACAGGAGACCCTATACCATTTCAAACAAGTGATTGTCCAGACTCTTTTTAAAAACATCCAGTGATGAACCACCTACAAGTTCAACAAGCTGTTCCACTGGTTAATTGTCCTCACTGTTAGGAAGTTTCTCCTCAATTTCAGGTTGCTTCTCTCCTTGATTAGTTTCCATCCATTGTTTCTTGTCCTGGTCTCTGTTGCTTTGGAAAAGAAATTGACCTCCTCCTCTTTGTGGCAACCTTTCAAATACTGGGATACTGCTATCATGTCACCCTAGTCCTTCTTTTCTCTAGACCAGGGGTCTGCAACCTTAAACACTCAAAGAGCCATTTGGACCCATTTCCCACAGAAAAGAAAACACTGGGAGCCACAAAATCTGGCTGGGTGTGGCCAACTCAATGTCACTCCCACACAGTCACATGACACCCTCCCCCAGCCACGTCTATTCAGGTTTTTATGGCTCCTGGTGTTTTCTGTGGGAAATGGGTCTCTCTTTCTCTCTCTCTCTCTCCGTCTCTCTCTCTCTCTCTCTCTCTCTCTCTCTCTCTCCCCCTCCCTCCCTCCCTCCCTTCCCCCTCCCTCTCATTTCTGTTTTTCTCTCTTTTTCCTATCCCTCTCCCTCCCTCCCTTCCTCCCTTCCTTCCTTTCTTTTTGCTTTTCTTTCTCTCCACTTTCTCTCTATCATTTGTTTCTCTCTTTTCCCTCTCTCTCATTCTCTCTCTCCATCATTTTCTCATTTCTCTCTCTCTCTTTCTCTCCTTTTCTCATTGAGCATGGGGCCAGTGGTCAGGAATGGGTTAACTCCTGTCTGATGTCCTAGGACTCAGTCTGCAAGCTGTTAAACTCCTCCTCTTCCTCTTCCTCTTGCTTCCCAGCTTTCAGACTCGGTCTGATCTGGATGGACACTTTTTGCTGAGCTGCTCATTTCTAACCGCTTTACTCCCACGCTATTTGTTTGTATTTTCCAGCATGAAGGATTTTTATGCTTGAGCCCACTGAAGGCCGCTTGCCAGCATTCCGGGGCTGGGGGCTCCCAGCCTCTGGTTGACCCTTCCCCTTACCAGCCTGAAGGGTTCATGCCTAATCCCACTGAGGACCGTGTTTGGCGGTATCTGCAGGAGCCACCTGCTTTTACTGGTGGCAGGCTCCTTCTTTCCAGCGTGAACGGCTTTGCTGGAGTCCGCTGATGGCCATTGGGGATCCACGGCATGTCTGTTGGCTGACAGACCCGGAGCGGTGTTCCTGGGCTTCGCCCATATGCCTAGTGGCTCCGTTTGAGGGATCGGAGGCTTCCACACACACCCCCACATTGCCTGGCGCTTGTTAGTGTGGCGGTTGGCTCGCCTGCGGGTGCAACGCTTCGGCCGGCAGCTTGCATCTCCCCTGCAGCCTCTAACGACGACATGGGAACTGGTAAAATCATTCCCCATCCAGGGATTGGGGGCGCCATCTGGTCTGACAAGGAGCTTCCTCAGCAACTTCCCCTTAGCGAGGGCCAAGTTTGTTGGTTGCTGTAAGGGGGCTAACCTTCAGAGTGTTTTTGTTCCATTTCAATTGCACACCGGCCGCCATTTTGGGCCAGCCGCATGCTATCTTAGAGGCCTACTTCATCCCTGGAGTTTCAAAATGGTCACTGTCAGGTTGGACAGACCTTCCAAGTGTGGCCTGCCTGACAAGGACGTTGCAGGCCCTTCACAACCTGGCCCATCCAAACAAGGCAAGGTGTCTTCTAAGAGCAAGCAGCCTTCAAGAGTCTCAGAGAAGGAGGCTGTAAAGCAGCACAAGGCCATCGAGAAGGCCATTGAGAGGGCAATTAAGGAAGCCTCTCGGTCACCCCCCCCCACCAGGCTCTCAATCCCTGCACTCCTGCAACAGCTTCGCAAGCATCTGCAACCACCCCGGTGGCCCAGGCCCCTACTCCAGCCCTGCCTCCTGATGTGGAGACATCTTCGGCTTCCCGGCTAGTGGGGGTTAGTGAACTGCTCTTTGGATCCCAATCCGAGGCGTCACCTCATTGGGCTGCACTGCAGGGTGTCCAGCCAGGGGCTCTAGTGGCAAGCACATCAGGGGCCCTCGAGGAAAGTAGGCCAGTGCCTCAAATCCCCTTGGAATTGGCCTTTTACATCCAGGAGGTTATTCAACATGGCATTGCATCTGAGATGCAAAGGAGGTCATCCTCCTGGGTGTCTGATCTTTCCAGGACTCATGATTCTCAGTCTCATTTGTCAGTAGACCAGGCCCCCTCCCATTCTCCTTCACAGGCGCAGGCATCTTTGGATGCTGCATCCAGCCATGACTCGTTGACGAGGGAGGAGGTGAGAGAGCAGGATATGTCTGAGGAGGATTTGTCTCCAGATCAACCATCCTTCATTGGGCTATTCAAGCCTCAGCTTTTCCATTCACTCCTGCACAAGGCGAAGTCCACTACCCGCCTGGGGATTACCCGCCCTTTACCAGCCTCTTCTGGGGAGGAGGTAGGTCCCTCAGTACCCTTGTTTGAGGAACCCACCTTTGAGGCCAAGGATATCCCAGCTCCCAAATTATTCAGGGATGTTGTCCAGAGACAATGGGCTACTCTGGTCTCTGGTCCCAACCCCAACACCTCCGACAGGCGCATGTACAATGTAGCTTCTGACCTGTCATCCATCCTTCAGGTATCTACTGTAGACCCTCCGGTGGTTGCTCTTTCTTTCCCATCTGTTCTCACAGGTCCTCCAGAGGAGAACCTTCGCCTGTTCAGAGCATTCCTGTTTGGTCCATCAAGACCTCAATGGCTGCTTCTTTTTTTAATAGGGCATCTATCCTATGGTTGAGGCAGCTCCAGGAGCGATTGCCTATAGCAGACACCAGATCCCAACAGGATGTGAATAAGGTTGTGGCTGCCTTGGAGTATTCTGTTGATGCCACTCTGAATGCCTCTCGTTTTGCAGCCAAAGCCATTGGCTCTACAGTAACTACCCATTGCCTGCTTGGCTCTGCCAGTGGCAGGCTGATGCTAAGACCAAATGGCACTTGGCCTCTTCCCCATTTGGGGGCAATAAGCTCCCCTGGAACCTCTCCTGGTTGAATCCAGGGATTCAACCCTGGTTCTTCCAAGCATGTCCTGCAGGGCTGAGCCCTGGCCTTCCACTTCCTTTTGTCCTTTTGGGGGTCGGAGGGCGGCTATTCCAGGCTGAGGACTCAGAGATATTTCCCCTCTAGGCAGGAATGCTCCCAGGACAGACAAGGGGTGCCCGGGCAGAGAGATCCCAAAAAACGTCCCTTTTGAGGCAGATGGGGCCACCTCTTCCACCATTCCCATTGACTGCACATCCAATCCTCCCATCGCCAGCCAATGGGAGTTGATCACCTCGGATGCTTGGGTCAGGGAGACAGTCAGGTTGGGCCTATCCCTGGAATTTCTCTCCACCTCCCCGACTCGATTTCTCCGATGCCCCCTATTGCGGGATTGGACGAAGCGGCTCCTTGTGGAATCGGCCTCCCAGACTGCTTTATGCCTTTCCCCCCACTTCCCTTGATCTCCAAGGTCATCAGGAAGTTGTTGGGAGAGAGGGCGGAACTCATCTTGATCGCCCCGCATTGGCCTCGTCGTCCCTGGTTTGCGGATCTGTTGGCTCTTTCAGTGACCCAGCCATGGCAGTTCCCTCCAGACAGGGTCATTCTCAGCCAGGAGTTGTTGGTCCACCCGGATGCCCGGTGGCTCCAAATGACTGCCTGGCACTTGAGCAGCAACTGGTCATCCTCACCATCCAGGCATCTCGTCGAGCCTCAACCATGCACATCTATCACTCCACATGGCAGATATTTGCAGATTGGTGTGCCAGGCAAGGACTACTCCCTACGGAGCAGGTATTGGACTTCCTCTATGATGGCTTCGACAAGGGTTTGGCACCCAATGCCCTTCGGAGGCAAGTAGCAGCCGTTTCTTCTATTCTGTCATGTGGCTCTACGGGCCCCCTTTCCAGGCTCCCCCTGATTAGTCAGTTTCTCCAGGGGGCGACCAATCTTCATCCCTCTCCACTCCATCAGTACCCCACCTGGGATCTACCACAGGTCCTTAACACCCTGACCCAGAGCCCATTCGACCCACTGCAGGAGGTTGGTTTATCATTCCTGTCGTACAAGGTGGCCTTTGTGGTGGCCGTTAGTTCAGTCCGCCAGATCTCGGAGCTGGCAGCCCTTTCCACCAGGGCCGACCTCTGTATTTTTCACCTGGATAGGGTAGTCCTTTGCCTGGACCCTAACTTCCTGCCCAAAGTTAACACGCCATTCCATAGGGCCCAGGAATTGGTGCTTCCCAACTTCTGCCCCAATCCAGCCTATCCTTTGGAACAGTCATGGCATACCTTAATGTCTGGAGGGCTCTCTGCATCTACATTAACAGGACCTCTTCACTTCAGAGAACGGAGTCTCTCTTTGTCTCCTTCCAACCAGCTACTCTTGGCCACAAGGTTACCTCTGCTACACTGGGGCATTGGCTTCGAGCGGCTATTGCTAAGGTCTATGAGGCACAGGCCTTGCCCACTCCTTGCCACATTTCAGCTCATTCCACTTGAACTGCGCCCACTTCAGTGGCGTGGGCCACCCAGACTTCGCTGGAGGAGGTTTGCAGGGCCGCCACCTGGTTGTCCCCTTCCCCGTTCATCCACCATTATAAACTTGACATCTATGCCTTGGCGGAGGCAGCATTCAGCCGCCACGTTCTACAACAAGTCCACACGGGGTTGGGGTCACCAGACAGAGCTGGTCCCTCCCATTAGGACCTCTGCTTTGGCATGTCCCATTCCTGACTGCTGTCCCCATGCTCAATGAGAAAGGGCGTTGTCTTACCTGAACACCCGTTCTGTTGGGTGTGGGGACAGCGGTCAGCCCCACCCTGGTTTCTCCCGGTGCCAGTTTGTGGGGTGTGCACTAATGTTGTTGTTTCAGCTCAGCGTGTCGGTCTGCCACATCCTCCCTCGTCAGAAAGCTGGGAAACAAGAGGAAGAGGAGGAGCTTAACAGCTTGCAGACTCAGTCCTAGGACATCAGACAGAAGTTAACCCATTCCTGACCGCTGTCCCCATGCCCAACAGAATGGGCGTTCAGGTAAGACAACACCCTTTCTCTCTCTCATCTCTCTCTCACACACACATATGCACACAAGCAGGGATATCCTCCGCAAGCGAGCGGGCTAATCCCACCACTGGTTGGCCACGCCCCCACCCATTTTTCAGCCCATTTTGAAGTCCACAAGTCTTAAACTTCCCAAGGTTGGATACCCCTGAGCTAGAAGTTCTGATAGATGAGTTTTTTTCAAATTTGGCAACTTTTGAGATGTGTAGACTTCAACTTCCAGAATGCTGGCCAGGCAATTCTGGAAGTCCACACATTTTAGGATTGCAAGTTTGAAAAACCCTGTCAAAAATGGGCAAATTAAGATTCTTTTTAAGGAAGGAGCCTGAGTGGCATAGCAGGCTAATGCCTCCTATTAAGGCAGCATTTAACATCCAGCTGCCTGCAATTACTGCGAGTTCTAATCTCACCAGGCTCAAGGTTGACTCAGCCTTCCATCCTTTCTAAGGTGGGTAAAACGAGGACCCGGTTTGTGGGGGCAATAAGCTGACTTTGTATAAATATACAAAAGTATGAAGGCTATTGCTTAACGCATTGTAAGCCACCCTGAGTCTCCGGAGAAGGGCGGCATATAAATATAAATAAAAATAAATAAATAAATAAATAAAATCTGTGCTTTGGTCTCCTTTTTTTTAAAAAAAATACAGATTATCCTGAGCAGCATATCTATGAAGTAAGACAATAATAGAAACATGCTTTATGCATAAAAATATAGAAAGGCATATAAGGATCATTAATCTCCCTACCTTCATGGACCATAATTTATGAGAAGAAGTTCGCAATGATCTCAACAGCCCTGCTTTGCCTAAATATGCAATATCTATGTTCTGTCATTGAGCTGTGATCATTCTGGCCCTAAAATTAGACACAAAGTTCTCTCAATCACAAGCATTGTCCTCCATTCTCTTTATTTATAGTATGGGACCCTAAAAATAGACACAAAGTTCTCCCAACCATAAAACTGTCCTCCTCTGTTTTTATTTATATTCTGGAATAGTCAGATAATGAGGAAAAGCTGAGCAGGAGAGATACTATACACGGACAGACATTATTATTGATCTGATTTATCCTAGAACTGTTATCACTGGGAAAAAGGGACTTTTACACTGATATTTAAATTCCTTCCCTACCCCATTACTTTGGGGGGGGTGTCTCTTGGTTTTCCTCCCTCCTTTCCTTAATTTTTTTCCAAAGAGTCTGCTTATTGTCCAACTAGATGTGCTAGAGACAGATGTATGTTTTAAAACCCAACCTGTTTTGCAAAGAGATGTACTGATATGAGGAAAAGGTCCAAGTGGGTGAAAGGATTTTTGATCCTCTTTCAAGCTTATTTTCTCAGAATTGGTTCCAAAACTGGACATAAAGTTTATAAGTACAGAAATTGTAATTGGAGCAAAGAAGGAAGCAGGGGACTTTAGGAAGACAACATTATGGCAATTCAAGTTTTTTTTTTTAATTGAAAAAGTTTTAAAAGTTTTACATACATTTTCCCCCCTCCCCGACCACCCCCCGACTTCCCAGAGCAAATACAAAATATAAAATACAGCTTGAATCCCCTAAATTCAACTCCATCTCTCACTTATCATAATCATTAAACAAGTAAATAAAAGGAAAGCAAGTCTTCTTTCTTCTTATTCCATCTAATTTAACAGAATTAATATCCATTTATAATTGCAGCAGTTAATAAAACAGTTAAATATTACCTAATCAAACCTATCATTACTCCATTTAACTAATACATACCTAGCAGATTATTAAATCTATACAGTTTAACAAGATATTTTATAACTTCTTTCATTGAAAACAAAAAAAGAAACCTCATTCAAAACCCCCAAATTTAAAATAAAATATTATATAAACTCTTCCGTCCTCCACTTTTAAACCATTAAGGTCCAATTATAGTTAAAACACTTTAAAAAAAACATTTTCTAGCTAAAAAGCAGTAATCAAACCTCTTATTAGTACATATTAACAAATCAACTAAAAACATTATTTAATAGCTATATCAAACGTTTAAATTCTTCATACTAGATTAAACCAGTTGTTAATCTTCTTATGTTCACGTCTTCCAACAGCATGTAGAATGTCTTCATTTGCGTCTACCCACCTAAATAAAAAATATTTCTTTATATAAAAAAAAACCCGAGTGACTTTGTAATTGTATATCAAATAATATCCATCAAATCCAGCCAAAAATTAGATTAATAAGTTCATCAGACGTATTAGGGAAACCACCAGATCAGCTGCAATTGCCCTAGGCCCGTAGTCCTTTTGTCTTATATTTATTACCTTCAAACAGAAAACTCCAATTTACTATATTCATTAAAACTTCTGCAATTACAATTAAGTCCAAATTTATTACAGTCCTTAATAAAATATTCCAAATCACTCAGGTCAAGGCTTATTTCACAACCCAACACAACAGCGTTGCAGTGATCTGTTTATTCTTCTCAAAATATTCCAATACAACTGTAGGTTACCTCCTCATCGTCACTCATCACTTAGTTAACTGGCATTAAGCTGTTGGATGTTTTCTTCCAAAAGTTCAAAATCTTTAAGCACTTAAACAATACTTTTTAAGGACCATCATCTCATCAAGCAGGGTTATTTTCCTTGTCTCCAGTCTTTCTTCTTCTCCTTTTTACGAACTCTTTTCTTCACTCTGATTCCTCTGCCTTTTTTAACTCCAATATAATCTTGCATTTTTTGGGATTGCATATTATAAAATTTTTGCAAAAGTATAACTTCTTCTGAAAGCAGCTCTTTAACTGCAGGTTGGACTTTGTAACAAAGAATTCGTATAGCCAAAGTCTCATCAGCTCCCAAAATTTCTTGCTCCTTATTCTGCAAAGCATCCATTTTGCTCTCCAAAAATACTGTAGGCTGTTGTTGTTGTTTTTTCCTTCTCCCAGCTCTTCAGTCAATCCCCCACTGCTAGATTGCAACTCAGTATTTCCATGTATTTCATTGTTTCCAGCTTGAAAAGCTTGAAATAAAGTATCAATTTTTCCCAATAAAGCAGAGGTAATTGAGCTCAGAGCTTCCTCAAAATCAGACCATATATGAGGGTTAATTAACCCTTCTTTACTTTCTTTGCTTTCAAAAATACCAGCCATCTTGCCCCCCTTCTTCTTTCCCTTCCAAAAGGACAGGGAAAAAAAAGTATCAAGAAAAAAAAAGACCCCTTGCAATTTGTAATTTATATTACTGCTTCAATTATTATAATTACTTCCTTTCTTGGTTAATCCACTTTTCAGAATAGAGTTTTACGTTTCAAACAGGGGCTTATCAATAATTGCTTTTAACTTTCACTTCTTCATGCCCCGTTGAAACTCAAACGCCATCTTGCTTTCACTTTCTCTGCATAAGGAAAATCTTTTAAAGAAGGTAAATCTTTGGAGTTAAAAAAAAAGAAAATACTTGCTGTTTTATTCTTGCTGCTTGTGCTCCGCCAGCTCGATTCAAAAATATTTATTTAAAGTTGATTTCTGGGATGGCCATGACATCTAGCTCTGCAATTAGCAGACATCCAGGGTCCGGAGTACTGACAGGCTTAGCGGGGAGCTCTCATCTTCAAGTGCCAGATTATGGGTAAAATCTGGCGCTCTTAGGGAGCTCTACCCCACCCGTCTACTCACTTTCCCCCCTCTTACCAGGAGGAAAGTTTCCAAACCGCAAGACAGCTGATAGTCGCTGTTCTTGTGGTTCTACGGAGCCCTGGGTTGGCGCTTCGGAAAGAAGCGTCCGGTGATGTCACGGTCCCACCGGAAGTCCCCCAAGTTTTTGATAAAGTTTCCTTATTTTCATATCTTGGCTTTAAAATCAACCCAAAGACATTACATTTGTTCAATATAATCTATATATGGGGTATGGAATCAATTTTTTTTAACGAAGTTTTGCTATAGTCCAGGTGTTACTGTGCTTAGTAGTGCAATTTTGTACTATTTCATATGGTTGTATTATAATCCAAATTCAAAAGGGGGAATATGCTTTGGGGTGAAGGCTCACTTTGTGTTTGCCAGCAAATGTTTAAAAGATTTGTGCAGCGGGCAGGAAAAAGCACAATGGAGGTGAGGTATTGGGAGGTCTGAAGTGTGAGCCCACACAAGCTACAAATTCCTCTTCCCCTTTCAAATCCAGATCGTTGTACAGCTTCAAGAGAGGTAATTGAAGATTTGAAATCTTCATTTTTTTGTCTGTTTTTTTATCTGTTTTTCGGCCCTTTTTCGGACCATTTTCAGGCCGTTTCCTGGGTCATTTTTTAAAAATCCAAAATGGCCCCAAAATGCTTGAAAAATGATCCAAAAAAACGCTGAAAATGGGCTGAAAAATGGGCAGGGGCGTGGCCAACCAGTGGTGAGATTAGCCGATTTGCCAAACTGGGCAAAATTTTAACAACCGGTTTGCCCGAACTGGTCCGAACCAGCTGAAGCCCACCTCCGAGTTGGGCTATAATTTCTTTTTGTGTGAAGACTGATGCAAAGACTGAATTAAGCTGCTCTGCTTGCTTTCTCCTGACTGTTACTTCCTTGCCATCTTCTCTCTTAAGTGGACCTACTATTTCCTTGACTTTTTTTCTTGTTATTTAAATGTTGAAAGAAAGTTTTTTATTACCTTTGACTGTTGTTGTAAGTCTTTGTTCATTCTGAAGTTAGCTTTCCTGACTTCACGTTTGCAGATTTGGGCTACATGCTGGTATTCTGCCTTAGTTATGTGTCTCCCTTTCCATTTTTTTGCACCTATCCCTTTTGTCTTTCAGTTTATCAGAGATCTTTCTTCTTAGTTTTTCCCCCCATTGTGCTGGACTGGGTCTTTATGATCATATTTTTCAGTTTTCCATACTTCTTGAGTTGTTTTCCCCTTTAGGATTTTCATCCATGGAATTTTTCTTAGGCTCCCTCTGAGTTTGCTAAAATCAACTCTTTTAAAATTTAAGACACTGGCTGGATTATTACTATTGTTTGTGTTTGCATTACATTGAATTCCAATATAACGTGGTAACTCTCACCCAAGGTTCAACTCTCTCTATCACTTCTTCTCTATTAGTAAGAATTAGATCTAGTATATCCTTTCTTCTAGTTCCCTCCTCTACCTTTTGGATGACAAAATTGTCAGGTTGGTTAGGAATCTGTTTGATTTCCCACTTGCTGCAGAGTTTGTCTCCCAGTTGACTATCAGGGTAATTAAAGTCTCCCATTTTTACTACTGTAATAATACTGTGGTGTATTTCTGTGGTGTATTTCTTACATATATTTGTTAGTTAGCAGAATATGATCAAAACCTGGAAATATATATTATTGCTAAAACTGTTCATTTAAGAGTCAATGTTAATCATTGAAATTATTGAAAAGCATGCCAAACTCTGACAGAGAATTTCTCTCTCTATTGGATAATATTTGGATGTGGAAAATTCAAGGCTAGATAGGTTGTAGAATAAATAGTTTACAGAGCACTCTGAATAGTCTATGTGTTCAAGAAAATACCAATCTATGCCACTAGGATTTATATAGATAGAAGTTATTGGATTTCAGTTCACACAAAAACTTTGATATTTCTGTGAACTCAGCCAAATGCAATTTATTCAATGTCATTATAAAATTTGTTGATATGTCCCAATTATGAGCAACTTAAACATTTCTCATTTTGAAGAGCTACCATGATAAATTATCATCAGAATTATTGCTTATTTGATAATACCTCTTCCTAAAATATTTTGTATGCTTTTATCTGCATCAGAAAATACAGAGAAATTTGAAATTCAATGTATAACTTAATTTCAATTCACATATTGATTCAAACCTATGATAAGGTTAATATTCACATGTGAAGTGAACGAATTTTACATCCCTAAAAGGCTGTTTTTGTTTATAATTTGAAAATAACAAGTTTGTGCTTTTCTGTGGATTTTGGCTCAGGTAACAGCATGGAAATCAACCTTGATTCAAATTCTTCCCTTAATGAACTAGATATCAGGAAAAAAAATAAAATAAAACCTAGTTTGAAGATCTTCCTGACAAACATTTTTTATAATACTATGGCAGTATTCTCAAAATTATTTTGTATGGAGAATTATCATGTTATTACCATTAATGTTATATTGGATAAAAGTCATCTTCAGTATTAAGAGGTAATTATTAAATACAGACTGATTTTTCAGACTGGGAACATTCTTTAAAGATTTGGGTGAGATAAAGCCTCTAATTCCTTTTCTTGTATCTCGCTGTTGCTGTCAGCAACTAACTATGCCTCTCTTTTCCTTCATGAAGCATCCTTTTAGTGATGATTTTAAAGTTGTTTATTAGGTAGTCGAGGTTTTCCAATTTGTTACCTTCCAGGTTCATTGGGTTACAAGTTCCAGAAATTCTAACGTACTCAGAAGACCATAAGTGGGGAAGACTGAGTTAACTTAAATCCTGTATATTAAACATGTGTATGTAGACTTTTGGCATTTTGAATTGTTCTTACAAGTAGAATATATTTTCAATGTTTTCAGAGGCCATTGAAAAGGAGGATTTAACCATTTTCAATGATATATAACTCACAGAAATCTGTTTTGGAAGTAGATGGAATTCTGTAAGGACCTCTTAGTGAAGTTTGTTTATCTCCACAGTTGTCTGGTAATACATAAAACTATCTTATGGTCCTCAAGAGGATACATTCAATCATTGGTACATAATTTCAGTTGCAAATGTTGCATTTCTTTTTCTAGGACAGACGATCTCTGAATAGCACCCCCATGTTTTATTATACTGTGTAATCATCACTATCTTCATTTCAAAGGCATCTGTTTAACATTTCCTAAGAGCAAAATATATTTGTATTTAGTGTACCTTAAAGTTTCAACGTAGTAATGAATCTTTTGGTTCTGACCATATTGTTTACATTTACTTTGCTGCTTGCCAGCTGCGTTGTTCCAAAGATATGCTATGTTCAAGAATTTTTAGAAATTTCTAGGATTTTGACATACTGTGCAGATATATAAATTTAAAACGAGCTGTTCTTCCATAAAAACATTATCACTAATAATAAGTACAGTCACCTAGCAAATGCAGAGTGGATATTGAGGTAAAATGTTCTGAGTAAAAATGCCATGTAATAAAAGAGTCAGACACGGAAAAAACTATTGTTGATAGTTGATATTTCACTATTTTTTTCTAAACAATTGCTAATTTCTCTATTCCTCATGAAAAGGCAACTATATTTCTATACATAGAAATTCAGGGATTCTTACTTAATAGTGTTAAAATGGTGGAAAAACACTGTCCCAAAATATATCCTATGGAACAATTTAATTATTGTGTTTGGCTGCAATAATGAATGAAAAAGACGATTATATAGAAAAATAGCCCACATGAGAAATTGATTTGTTTTACAAGCAATCAAACAAAGAAATTTAATAGGTGAAGCTTTATCTGGAAAAGAGAGGGGGGGAAATCCTTGCAGCTGGATACACTGTTAAAAAAGGAGTAATTATATAAAATTGAAACAACTTTTCATGGGTAGTCTGGGATACAAACATGGATGCTAGCAGTGTTTCAATATTTGAGGGGCTTCTACAAAAACGAGGGATGTCAAACAATTTTCCAAAGCACCAAAAGGCAAGACAAGAAACAATGGATGGAAACTAACCAAGGAGAGAAGCAACCTAAAATTAAGGAGAAATTTCCTAATTGTGAAAAAAATCAATCAATGGAACAGCTTAACTTCCTAAGTTATGGGTGCTCCATCACTGGAGACTTTCAAAAACAGACTGACAACAATTTGTCTGAAATGGTTTAGGGCAGTGATGGTGAACCTGTTCTGCACCGAGTGCTGAAAAGGGAGCACGCGGTTTTGTGCATACTTCACACGTTTGTCTGGGCCGCAACCCGGAATAAGAGCTGCCCAGGCACATGTGCAAGCCCAAAAATCAAGTTCTGGTTTCCAATGCACACATGTGCACCGGCCTGCTAGTCTTCCGGGTTTCTGGCGCATATGTGCACGTGAGGATCACCTGGCCGGCATGCATGCTCATGCAGGAAAACGGAAGATCAGCTCTTCCACTTTCCGGCACTGCTGCATGCAAAACGGCCAGCGCCAGAAACCCGGAAGAAGAACAGGCAACACCGTGCAGGTAATATGGCTCCGTGTGCCACTTTGGGCACACATGTCATAGGTTCGCTATCATGGGTTTCAACAGGGGGTGGGGGTGGAGGGACTAGAAGACCATCCAAATCTATTATTCTACATTCTATATTGCTATATTTCACCGGCAGAAGTAATCTTGTTTCAGATTTGTTTGTGAAGATGAAAAAAATAGAATAGAAATTATATAAACAAGGAAAAATATGCAACTAATGCATATCTGATCCATGTGTTGAAGTCAAGAAATTTCAGTTAGGCTACAGTGTGCTGTATTAATAATGTTGCCAACAGCATTACGCTTCTGTATCAGGCTCAGCATTACTAGTAATGTTTTTTTCTGGAAGAGGTAACAGTTCTATTTTAACCACTCCACATATTTTGCTGCAACTAATATACTAGAGTAGTATATCTATGCAAATAATTGTATAAATACCAATTGCAACCTATGCAAACTTTGGAAAGTTTCTTAAAACTGTAATATACCTGCAGTATATAGGGCTAAAAATCTTTTGGTCTGACCAAATGCTAATCATTTATGTTGTTAATTCAAAAAAAAAAAGATAGTTAAATATAAGGATTGGCTGGCTCTCCTGAGTGAGCTAAATTTAATGCCCTAATTAAGAATTATTGCAGAAAAGGAATCCTATGGTACCCAAAGTTTACATATTTATTTACCAGTTATCACACTTTTTAAAAAAGCCCTCTTTTTTTAAGAAAAGGGAGAGCAAAAGTCCATATTACTTGATTACAGTAAAATGAAGAGTGCAAATCAATATAGAAGCCACATCATTTTAAATGTGAACCATCATTTTTTATGTTATGGCTTGGAATCATATGGATCGTATGGAATCACTGTGACATCATTTAACACAATGCAATTAAAATAATCTGTGGTTTAGCATACTGTGCGATACATTATGCCATGTTATATTGACACATATTAGATGACCATTTATGATTTGCCCTTTCCTACTATGATTTGCTAAACATCAGGAGACCTAACCTGCTGTTCTTTTTGTGTTTGGTAAAACAGCTGAAATGGATTTTTAGAGGTCTTTACAAGACTAGTTCTGAGCAACCTTGATTAAACTGGCCTGGGATATGGTAACATTGCATATTATCACAGGAGTCACATGCCTTTTGCATTGCCTTCTGGCTGATCTAATAGTTGTTTAACATGATGGTAGACGAGGCGATAAATGGCTTTCTCAGTATGTTAATCTGCACTGCTTCAGTTTTAGGGAGGCTTGTATTATTTTTTAATGTTTACAAATGAATAAATATTAAATCATAAAAATTAAAGATCTGTTGGGTCCATCATGAAATAAGCAGTTCTGTAATTTCAGATGATAAGGAATCTTTGCCACTCAACACATTGTGGCACATTGTGCCCAAAGGGCTTTAAAGCTGCCACTTTATTCAGGCTGCAGGGAATCTGTCGAAGTTGTTGCAAAACTGTATGGTGGCTTTTCATTCTCTTTGCTGTTATGTTTTTACTTCTGGGAGATTTTGCTGGGGGTCAGTTGCTGCTTTTCAGAAGCAAAATACTTCTTCAGAATTGATGTGTATTATGTTGACCTCTATGGGTTCAATCTGAAGCAGGCAGAGATATTCTTGCACACTTTGGTGTAATACACATATTTAGGAATCTCATATGACCCTTGTGCCTACCTGAACAAAGGAAGTGACAGAATAGTTTGGCAGTGCAGTTGCTGACATTCACTGTGGGACATGCGATCTGCTATAACCTTCTGTGGTTCTAAATAAAATTGCAGTTTCCCTCCCACAAAATCTCTCTGGAGCCGGCTTTCCAGACATGTTTCAGTTTAATTCTTTGGCCTACCTGCAGTGTTCAATCAGTATGAATACAGCAGGAGTCTATCTAATAGTAGGACTTTCCTGAGACAGGCAGTTAATGGGAACAGTTGCAAGCCCTGAGGTATGTTTATACAGTCAGTCTCGCTTCCTCTACTCTGGTGATATATTAACTACTTCAGAAGTTTCCCAGCTGTTTCAGAGGATAAATAATGGCAATGGGAGCCCATATTTAACCTTCACTGTACAGACTGCAGACTTTTTAGTTGTCCCCTTATATCTCTGGCTGACCTGAAAAGGGATTTGAGCCAGGTCTGTGCCTTACTGTTTCACTTTCCTGAATGGTTCTGGAAAGGCTTTGTTGGCACTTGCACCACAATAATTTGCATTTACATGTGCTATGTGAAACTTATCTTCTAATAGTTTTAACACACTCACCCCATAATACAGTTTTTGCTATACCTTATTTAAAGTGAATATGTTAATACACAATTCCAACCCAGAGAGGAAAACAGGGTATCAAAGCCCATAATTAACATACACCGGTGAAGCTAACAAATAACGGTTTTCGTAAAGAAAAATTAAAACCCTTTACATAGCAAGTAACAGAATGAAAGCCAATATGGTTAGGCAGCTTAGCCGTAATGATGCATTATTTCCACACAGAATGGAAAAGCTAGTGTCCTTGGGCATCATGTACATAGCTTAACAGTCGCTATTGAATATATTGTATTCTACAGAAATATTTTATGCTGCTTGAAGTCCTCCACTGTATTGAATAAAGAATAACATGCATGGGACTATAGCTTCTTCATGCTGGACTTTGATGCTGGGTGCCATGCCCTCTAGGGACCTGCTTTCTACTATCCCTCCCTCCACATCCAAACTCTAAAACCTTTACTTATGTTTGAGCCATAGACTACAGTTTACAAAGCATAGCAGGAATCTTATATTTTTCTGGAATGAGGTTGGATATTTCAGGAGGACCATGGTTCAAATGTATCTGCAAATCAAGCATGAAATACTTACAGTAATGAAAAAGTTTCATAATGGCCTTCATAGTCCCCACTCTTGAATATTATTGATTTGGGAAGAAATGTCAAATGCACTATATGCAAGCAGACCCAGGAATATTGCTGAGCTAGAAAGAGTTAGCTGATTGCGGGAAATATGGAAGCAGTTATTTTTCTCAAAGGTGACATTACAAACTACAGACTGGAAGAGTGTCCAAACTTCTGTACCTGCCATATCCATTGTTTATTTATTTTGAATCTGTAAACAGTTGTACATAGTCTGTGTGTACTGAAATTTGCAAAGAGTTACAATTTCTAATGTATTGCAGAAACTTCTGTTTATTTAAGGTTTCACTAAACATACAATTTGAACAGGGGTGCCTAAATGTTTGCATGCAACTATAATTGTATGAGCAGCTGCTAATTACACTTGAACATAAGTTTTGAGCCACAAATAGTTCCACTTAGTTGTCACCATCCAGCCTATGCTAGGATCCAATTGGTCTTTATTCCCTGCATCCATTTTTTGCTTTTTTTTGTTTTAAATTGCTTTCCTCCAGTCATCTGGTACTGCACCCATTCTGCAGGATTTGGCCAAACTATCAGACAGCTCTTACAGCACCCTAGGATGCAATCCGTTTTAGCTTATTCCAGCTAGTTTTCTATCTGCTATATTTCTTCCAAAACTCTGTTTGGTAGAAATCTTGCTTTTTCATATGATTGTTCACATCTGTGTGTGAAAAATGTATTCTCATATAAGCTAAAACAAAATTGCAATACATCTGCCTTTTCCTTGTTATATTATTATATTACCTGGTTGACATCATACCCAAACAGATACTGTTTCGTTGTTGTTGTTTTTGAATGTTGAACAGATCTGAAGAAACATGCTTATTGTCCTTTGACACAAATTTTGACTTACTGAGCAATCCATTGTTATAATGAACTACAGTTTAATAAGTGTAAGTGTAACCATTGTGAGGCTTAATAGCAATAATGAGAGTATCCTGATAGTAAAAATGAAACTTTTCATTCCTAATTATTTCTTCATATTTAATTTTAATTTCACTCACTCTTCTGGAGACTTCTTATTTAATCCTCTTCGTCCCATTTTTTTTCTATCAAGAGTGCTCTCTCCCTCTTTTAGACTTCTGTTTCTTTCTCTAACTACATTCTTTGCAATTTTTATCTATATATAAATTACATAATATATTTTCATTTTTGTAGCAATCATTCTCTTATGTTTACTTTTTTGGCATTCACAGCCTCTTTCATTTCATCATTCCACCAAGCATTTATTTCATATTTCCCATTACCGTAACTTCACATATTTCTGTGGCATTTTATTACATAATTTGTTTCATTCAATTCTAATCCACTTCCACATTCTTTTTCCTAATCTCCATTTTTTATTCATTCTGTTGGGAGGTTATTCTCTGAATACTTTTTTTACACAGACTTTCTCTCCTTGTAGTTTTTTTACATTTACCCTGCTTCTCTGCTTCAATATTCAGTCTGATTCCTTTTGACCATTTAGCACCATCTTCTTCTAAAACAATCAATACTGCTGGAAGCTCCAAAGTTAATATCTCATGCAATGCTGGCTAGTTTGTGACCTTTTGCAATGAGGACTGTTGCAACTCCATTAGGTTCTTTCTTTTTTAAATTCAAGCTGCTTTCTTTTGAGTTCACATTTTCCTGCAATCTGTTGACCCAATAAGTAACTAAATTTGTAGTAGAAATCAGCATTACTTTTAGCATCCCAGTAGAACTAAATTTGGTAATATATTATGGTATATTTTTAAAAAATAAAAAATAGATTCCTATGAATGCTGAAAAAATGCAGGAAGCTTCATATTTCTTTACTAGTAATTCCATGTATGAAGGGGAATGAACAAATTGAGACAAAGTATCAGAATTAACTGCTGAAAGTAGCAAATTCACAATTTAACATAGGAATGGACTGTTGGTTTTATGAAATAATTTTTGACAGTATAATACAGTGAGGATCTCCCCTGTGGCTCTTCATTGGCCAGTTTTCTGAGGTAGAAAATTTAATCTCTTTAGGGAAGGTTTCTTAAATGTCAGTGTATTTATATGTTAGAACACTCAAGATAGGGTCAGAAGAAAGATTAATTACATATACACATGCAAATACATGTGTGCGTGCTCAGACACACATACACATATACCCCTACAACTGCCAGAAGACATACTTCTGGGCAAGGTCATGACAAATTAAAATGAAGTATTGTAATATAGGCCAGTTAAAATTTGATGCATATAAAATAATGTACCCAGTTTATAATATGTGCCACCTGCATGTATCAATTACTCTCTCTCTCTCTCAGATAAAAGCCACATGTAGGAACATATAAACATATAGACACAAATACTCAGAACAAAAAAAATAAGAGACATAAATGGAATGAAGATTAGCTGAGGAAAAAGTAAGTGATTAGAGATGGGGGGCGGGAAAGAGTGGGTGGATGGACTTCAACTCCGAGAATTCTCCAGTCCTGCCTGTCTATAAATCTTGTTACTCTTGGGTAGGTAGCAGAATAACAGAAAAACAGAGTTGGAAAGGATCTTGGAAAGGACCCCTAGTCTAATTCCCTGCTCAAGCAGGAGACCCTATACTTGTGATGGCCCGAAGTGGCATGTGTAGTCATGCGTGCCCGAAGTGGCATGTGGAGCCATGTCGCCTGGCATGCACGACAAAGACGTCCAATGAAAGTCAAAGGTAATTTTAAAAAGTTTCTTTCAACATATCAATAACAAGAAAATAGTCAAGGAAACAGTAGGTCTGCTAAGGAATGATGATGGCAAGGAAGTCACATGCAGTAGGGAGAAAGCAGAACTGCTTAACTCATTCTTTGCATTGATCTTCATGCAAAAAGAAACTAAAACCCAACCTACCAAAAAACTAACTGTAAAAGACAGACTAGAAATAAAAATTAAAATTAGCAAGAAAAGGGTTATAGAATATCTATCTGATTTTGACAAATATAAATCACCGGGACCTAATGGTTTACATCCCAGTGTTCTAAACAAGCTGGCAGATTTTATCTCAGAGCTATTGTACCATATATTTTAAAAATCCTGGAGCACTGGGGAATTACCTGAGTGGATGATCATTTAAATATGAGCCAGCAGTGTGTGGCAGCAGCCAAAACAGCTAATACAATCCTTGGTTGTATAAACAGAGGCATAGAATCAAAAACACATGAAATATTAGTACCATTTTATAAAACCTTAGTAAGGCCACACCTAGAATACTGCATCCAGTTTTGATCACCACATTACAAAAAAGATGTTCACACTTTGGAAAAAGTGCAAATAAGACCAATTCAGATGATTGAAGGCTTGGAGACTAAAACTTATGAAAAATGGTTGCAGGATTTGGGTTTGGCTAGTCTAGAGAAAATAAGGACTAGGGGTGACATGATAGCAGTATCCCAGTATATGAGAGATTGCCACAAAGAGGAGGGTGTCCACTTATTTACCAAAGCACCTGTAGGCAGGACAAGAAACAATGGATGGAAACTAATCAAGGAGAGAAGCAATCTGGAACTAAGGAGAAACTTCCTAACACTGAGGACAATTAACCAGTGGAACAGCTTGTAGGTGGTTCATCACTGGACATTTTTAAGAAGAGTCTGGACAGTCACTTGTTTGAAATGGTATAGGGTCTCCTGCTTGAGCAGGGAGCTTAACTAGAAGACTCCAAGGTCCCTTCTAGCTCTATTCTGATAAAGGAGAGAAGCAACCTGGAACTGAGGAGAAACTTCCCAACAGTGACAACAATTAACCAGTGGCAGTTTGCCACCAGAAGTTGGTGCTTCATCACTGGAGGTTTTTAAGAACAGACTGGACAGTCACTTGTCTGAAATGCTTTAGGATCTCCTGCTTGAGCAGGGGATTGGACTAGATCTCCAAGGTCCCTTCCAGCTCTTTTCTCATTGAGTTGACTACTTCTTTGTCCCCTGCTTCTGGTTCTATAATCTGAATGGTTGCCTAAAACAAAATTACATGAGCTAACTACTGAATAACTCTCTAATCACATAAATAATGTCGATAAGGAAATAATGGACTTTACCACTGTAAATCCCTCTTACAAAAATCCTAAGAAATTCTTATTGTGAGTTGCTAGAGATTCCATTATGTGGTGTTATACATGCACCAAATTACTTTTAGTGTTTGGTAGTACTCAGAGGATAGAAGGGGGTGCAGGTTTCAATTCAGTTTACCTCCAGGCAGTTAAAGCTGAAAATTAAACCCATCTAACATAAGTTATTAGGAAAACACAGTGGTCACAGGAAAGGCATATGGACCCACATTTTTTTTTCAGAGTTCTTCACTCTTTTCCTATTCACTTTTTAAAAAAATTTGATTTATATGCCGCCCTTCTCCGGAGACTCAGGGCGGCTTACAATGCGCTAAGCAATAGCCTTCATACTTTTGTATATTTATACAAAGTCAGCTTATTGCCCCCACAAACTGGGTCCTCAATTTACCTACCTTAGAAAGGATGGAAGGCTGAGTCAACCTTGAGCCTGGTGCGATTCGAACCTGCAATAATTGCAGGCAGCTGGTTTTAATAACAGGGTGCTTTAGACCACTGTACTACCAAGGCTCACAATTTTTGAACTTGTGTCCTTGAATGACTGCTGAAACCTCTGTATGGAGACAGTGAGAACATTCTGCTGTAGTGTCCTAGAACCATGCAAACAATTCTCATTTAGGAGAAATCCCCATGAGTTTGCATAAATAGGAGGAGTACGATCAGAGTGCCTAAATTAGTAGACCAGAGAAATACTGTGGACGTAATATACTTAGACTTCAGCAAGGCAACAAGGTAGACCACAACCTACTTCTTGGTAAGGTAGAAAAAAGTGGGATAGCCAGTTACAAAGCCATCACAATCAGATGGCTTTGTAACTGGCTGACAAACCATACTCAACTAGTAGTCCTTACATGGAAGGAAGGAAGCAGTATGATAGCACAAAGTACTTTTTTAGACCCAGTACTCTTCAGTATCTTCCTAAACGACTTAGATGAGAGAATAGAAGCAGAACTTACCAAATTTCCAGATGATACTAAGCTGGCAGGAATAGCCAACACCCTAGATTAGATGATAGGCTCAAGATCCAGATGGATCTTGACAGACTTGAAAACTGGGCCCTATCTAACAACATGAAATTCAATGTAAAGAAAAATAAAGTCTTACACTTAAGGCAAGAAAAACCAAAGCTACACATATAGACTGGGTGAAACCATGCTTAATAGCAGTAACTGTGAGAGGGATCTTGGAGTCTTAGTGGACAACCAATTAAATATGAGCCAACAATGTGCAGCAGCATTCAAAAAAGCCAATACAATCCTAAATTGCATTAACAGAGGAATACTATCAAGATCAAGTGAGGTACTAATACCACTCTATAAAGCCTTAGTAAGACCACCTAGAATACTGCATCCAGTTTTGGGCACCCCACTATTAAAAAGATGTTGAGACTGTAGAAAAACTGCAGAGAAGAGAAACCAAGATTATTAGGGGACTGGAGACTAAAACAAATGAAACAGGAACTGGGCATGGCTAGTCTAGTGAAGAGAAGGACCAGGGGACACATGATAGCAGTGTTCCAATATTTGAAGGGCTGTCACAGAGAGGAAAGGGTCAACCTATTTTCCAAAGCACCTGAAGGACAGACAAGAAATAATGGATGGAAACTGGTCAGAGAAATGCAACCTAGAAATAAGAAGGAATTTTCTGGCAGTGAGAACAATCAACCAATGGAACAGCTTACCTTTGGATATTGTGGGAGCTTCATCACTGGAAGCTTTCAAGAAGAGACTGGACTGCCATCTGTCAGAAATAGTGTAGGATCTCCTGCTTGGGCGGGGAGGTTGGACTAGATGACCTACAAGATCCCTTCCAACTATGTTATTTTGTTATTCTGAATGTTAGAATGGGTTCCATGGACCATCTGGGGCTTTGTCTGAGACTGGTTTTGAAACAAGCCATCTTCTTTGACCTCCTTCCCCTTTTCAAAGTGCTACTTACATTTAGTGTCATATGTTGTAACGTGTGCAAAATCATCATTTAATAAGAAAGGCATGTAACATTTTGCCTGCAGATTTGGAAGGAAATTTTCCTGCAAGGAAAACAAGCATCTAAGGTCCTTGAAAAGTAAAATCTGTTAAAAGCTACAGTGTTGTAGTTTTCCTCTTCCTTGTAGTCAAAAAGCTACAAGAAAGCTTGAATATCCTTCTTGATAATTTATTTGTGAAGTGTCAGTGGCACTGTTAGTATGCCTGCTACCTATATTTTAAGAAGACAAATTGCATTTGACTGCAATGACACTAATTATAGTAGAGAGGTTCATGCTGAGACCCCCCCTGCTGGCAGCTTCAGCCAATAAACTCTTTGTGATTGACGGGAGTTTCTACCATTTTAGACAAGTGGAATTTCATGAAACTCTTTTTCTCTTCCTCCTGTCTGGACCAAATGTTGAGAAGAGAAAATGACACAATTATGTTAAATCCAAGTTACCACATGACAATCAGAACATCACTTTGCAAAGATCAGCAGGGATTTGGAATAGACATCTTAGGTTTGGGTTACACAGCCTGATTAGCCATCATATTATTCCAGGGGAGCAATCCTTGCATCTCCCTCCCACCTCTGGGGTGTGGTGTCTCATGGTTAAAGAGCCACGTTAGAAAGTGAGAGACCATGAGTTCTAGTCTCACCTTAGGCAAGAAAGCCAGCTGGGCGATCTTGCGCCCCCCCCCCCCACACACATATGCATACCATATATATACATTTATTATCATATAATGAGGAAAGAAAAAAAGCTATTTGTGAGAAATATATACTTTCAAGAGATTTGGCCAACAGTATTCATTCATAGCAGGGGCTAATATCCATAGTAGTACTTCCAAGTGCATTCCTGTGATACTGGCATCATTTCAATAATTTTATAGTACAATTGAATCATGATGGCACTCATCCGCTCATTTTCTATTAACTTTGCCTAGAAAATTTCTTGCATTTGCACACAGAAGTGAAATGTCAAGTTTCTCCTTCATGCTTCAAGACACTGCCCGAATCACAATGATGGTTTGGATAATTGTTATTAATTAAACCCTTTCTATTAGCCCTGTTTTGGCTATAACAAAGTGCACGTGAACACACTCAGGCTCTGTGTCTTTTTCATTATGACGAAGGGCAAAACCACTGAGCCTACTTCCTTGAAAGTTTATTGGGGCCTCGTGAGAGTTTCATTGTATCATTTCATTGAGTAGCCAGTCTCTTATGACCTGAATATATATAAGGGGAGCAGAGGTCAGTGGGACAGACATTGCTGCATAGGCTCATTATTGCCAAATTAGATTCACTGACCTTCACTATCATTTACCAAGAGCAGCTGACTAGCTTCAAGGAGCCTTTGGAATGAGTAAATTCATGTCCCACGGCCCTTGCCACCAATCAGTTTGTACATGCCTTGACATCTCTTTAATATATGCAGGAATGTTTAGTCACAAGGTTTGCTTTAATATAACAGTGCTCTAAATGGGTCACATTCAGTACAGTGTGTGCATGCATGCAGTAATGATCCATTCACATTCACATAAATGCTTTCCTAGTGAATTCATAAGGATCTTGCACATCTCAGAATATTAAAGCAGCAACATTTATTGAAAGAGGGCGGAAGTGTTTGTGCATTTCTGACTTGCTGGAGCAAAATGCTGTATAACCCTTACATAGACAATTGACCGAAATGCTTTGCCAGTAATAATTGGAAACTGCTAAAACGTAACCCAAACTTAGATTCAGCAAGCTTAACTAATAGGATGTGTCATACAAGTCCTAGCTGTTTAACATAATTTATTGAATAAGTCATAATTGTTGGGTTCACACGTGTGATAAATCAAAACTATATGAACTATACCCTAGCCCTAGCCCTATGCTATGTGTGAACTTGTGTAATCTAGGAGCTAGACTGTTAAGACTATTTGAATCTAGGCTTCTGTTAGCTGTACAGTGAAGCTTGCTGAACTTGTTACTCATGTTTCTCACTTTCTGCCTGATTCACAAGGTTAAAAATAGAATGGAAGGATATACCTTAGTGAGACTTCTGGAGCAGATCAAGATAAAATAAAACTAACAATACAATAACAAAAGTCTTTAGATGTCTCAAAAATATAATGTACAAATTG
The DNA here is from genome assembly GCA_012654045.1 of Ptyas mucosa. NCBI lineage: Eukaryota > Metazoa > Chordata > Lepidosauria > Squamata > Colubridae > Ptyas > Ptyas mucosa. Next base: position 51,671,659 of record WNWU01000006.1, on the reverse strand, counting down.
CATTCCCAAATGTGCTCAGTAGAGAAGTCCCATTGAAATTTGTGAGAATAAAATATGGAGACAAAAAAGAGAAGCAATTGATAGACTGATCCTCTCTATGTATATTTCAAAATCATATTATTTATGAAAAGTCCCAAAGTGATAACAGGTCTAATAACTATCTGAATAAAAAGCAGCACATTGAAAACAGCTATTAAAGGGAGTTAATGGCTATGAAAGAGCAATTTTAAGAGGTGGGTTTTTAAGCCATCTATTATAAAATATACCCATGATGGAATCTAAGGTATTGAAAAAGAGAAATCATTTCATAGGATAGATGCCATCATGGAAAAGATTCTCTACTATGTTGCTATGAATTAGTAGTCTGTAACCCTTCCCCCAAAGAAGCTGAGATAAAAGATATTCTTGGAATAATCTGTTCTAGACTTTTTCCCACTGGATGTAATAAATGAGTTCTTCTCAGTCTTCTCTCAATCCAAACAAAAGAGGTATTAATATAAATACAAAAATAAATATTTATAGTGATATAAATATAAAAATATAAATTTAGAGTTAGACAGATCTAATATATTATTATTAGTATTTAGAGTAGTATAGGGTAGCATGGTGATTTTCAATTATTTAAGACAATATAGTAAGAGTAATTTTTTATATTCAATTATTTAATCAATGAAATATTTTTTAAATTTTAGGATAATTGTAGATTTTCTGTTTATTCACTTTTCAATGAAATCATTTGTTCGCCCCTTATAGTTTAAAATAAATAATGCAAAAAATAATAATAATTAAACATTGATTTAAAAAATATATTTACAAAAAATCCAGATCTGCAATATTGAGGTTAGTTTCTAGAGTTTCCAAATTAATAATATATTTCATTTTAATTATTAATATGTAGCCAATATTTATGGGATTGTGTTTAAAACAGCAAAATTAGTTTGCAGCAATATTGTCAGTCAGTCCAGGTTTACTTTATTTTCTGCTTTTTACTGTATTAACTTTATTATTCAGTTGCCTTTGACTAATTTGTTCTGCACATTTTAGTCACTTTTATAATACTTTGACTTTTTTTTTAGGGAAGATGCAAAATGATGTATTGCTCTGGAAGGGAGAGTGGTGTTGCCTTCACCTTCATCATCCTCATCATTTTTGCTGAGTCTGGGATTTATTGGGGTATATTACACAGACTGTGTAATAAACCAATTTGTATCGGAAGTGATTGGCCGAAGAATCCAGATACTATCAATGTTCATACGTGGAAGAATCTGAAGGGACTAAGTGAAAACTAGGAGAACATGTAGGCAGAGCTTGAGTTGTATTGATTCTTAGCATTCAGTTTTTGAAGAAGTAGTCAAGTCAAATCAAATCAAAATCCTTTATTATGGTCAATGACCAGATTAAGAAGAAGTCATTGTCCTGTAAGGCCAAATACTATTTGTTCTCTATGAGGTTACTTTATAAAAATCACAAGTATGTAAAACAAGGGTGTGCAAACTACTGGTTATGGATTAAATCTCTCTTGTGAGTCCCAGATCCCTTCAAGTTCACATTGCTTGAATTTGGCAGGAAACCATTGAACAACGGTGATACTGATTTCCATGTATTTTTATTCCATTTCAAAATCAGCTTTCTATGCAAATTGCAATCATTAACAATATAGACACAATAGGTTTCATAAAATCTCGATGGCATCAGTACTGTAGAAATTTCCGTTTTTACTACCATACCATTATCAAGAGTCTTTCTTTTTAACAAGGATGTCTGTGCTGCAGGATTCAGGGATTAAAGATTTTTCTCTTAAAGACATGGAAACTGCATTTCATTTTACTACTTAAATTATAAATTTGCATTTTAAAAATAGAAACTTGCTCTGATGCTTATTTCTTTAACATTTAATTTGAATGTTTAATGAAATCTTAGAAATTATGAATTCCAGTGGTTAGAACACCTCTTAATCTAATATCTGTCAAAGGAGACACCCGTCTCTCTAGGCCTAGGAGACCAGCCAGATCTTTATAGCCTTCAGAATGCCATCTGTATCTCTGAACTGTATGGGGATGGATCACTGTAACAAGCACAGCAGCCTTCACCAAGGTGGTTCAGCTAGAATGCATATGTGGGTGAGGCCAGGATCTTCCAGCAAAGTTACAGTTCTTTCCACCCAGCACTTTTTAAAAAATAGGCATTATTGCCTCTGTGCTTCCCACATCAAGTAGTGGCAAGTTGAACCATGGTTTTGGCAATGGTTCAATTAAAATTATTACTATAACTACAAAGGCTACCAGAGTGTAAAAGTTCTGGAGTTGTGCATTACTCTTCCTATTCTAACAAAATACAGTAGAGAAATCAAAATTCTTCACAGAGTTGTCAACATACCATTTAACTTGCATTGTAACCAGATCTTCTGTTTATTGTTGTCAATTATGAGAACTCAAAGGTCTAGTTTAGTCTGCTGGTAGTAAAAACTTTTTTTCAATGTTTTTCGTTTAGCTTACCACCCTGTTGATATTCCTTGAAATATTAGCATTGAATGTAAGACTTCATATTTAATGCCTATAGACTTTTTTATAGCTATAGACAGTTTTCCATCTGATTGTCTACAATAGGCACAGAAGAGATTCCGGATTTAATAACTTTTGGCTTATTATATACCAGCCATCTTGTTTAGAAACATCTTTTCATCCTTCCTTTCCTAACATTCCATTGTTAGGATGAATGACTGAGTTTTTTAGATTTATTGTCTCATTGATTCAACTGGGAAATTCTGCTAAAATGTATTTTTCTTCAGTTGTGAACAGGTGGGTGTTCAATCTTAGATAAATCTATGGGGGGTTGGAAAAGTATCATTTTTAGCATTTTTTCCCCAAAATATTGGAGGAGCTTTGGAGAAACATTAATGTCAGTTAATTTTAACTTACTTTTTGCTAAGTTAAACAGAATGGTCTCAAGCCCTAAAGGGTTAGGGACTCTTTTATGCTTGAGTACTTGGTTCATTTGATTCATGAGGGCCGGGCAATGCCTTTTCTGATTTTAAGGGTTTCTCTCTCCCTTTAATCCTTTTCAGTTCTGCAGTGCAATGTGGGTAGAATATTGGGGCGTGGTACTCTTTAATTAGGCTATTACTCAACCTAATTATCCACAACAGATATTTGTACCTGTTCATTATGTGACCTATGGATTATGTGGCAATTACTAATTGACTCTTGAAGAGGATTATTATGTAATTTGTGGATCTCAGGGTAACACTTTAATTTTACAGCACAACTAACTACACAGAGTTACCCTGTAACTACATAGTAATTGTAGTGCAATCAAATGGTGAATAATTACACGTAATTATATTGATCTGTACTTGGTAAAATTAAACACTGATCACTACCATCCCATACTACCACCACCCAATCATCTGTTTTGCACAAGATAAAATTGTGAGTTGGATGTTGTTGTTTTTTTGGTAATTATCAGTGCAGTTTGAAAATCTTAGTTGGAGGGAAGGACTATTCTTGTGACCTACTGTGATTCCCATCAGGAATACCATTGTTTAGAGGCACAAATTGACTGGATAGTAATTTATATATATTTGTATACTCTTAATTAAATTACAATTAAGGCAAATAAATGATTACTGCATTCAAGCAACTCTCTGGACAACGATCCCTTCTTCCAGTCTCTCTGTAGTTCAAAGACTATCACAAAGCCAGTCCCTAAAGAACTTATATTGTTGGGTTGCTATGGTATTTTTACTCATCTATGAAAGTAAGATTTTTTGCAAGTCCCACAGAAATTTGACTCTCTTCAAGAGTGACAGTTTTAACACAGGAACAAAGGTAAAAAAAATTCTTCATATTTTGAAACTAAAAAGCTTAAGTCCACAAGGGCTGGAAGTAATTTAGTCCCAGCATCACAACAAAATATTATCTAAGTTCATTTGTGAATTAAATTTCCCTTCTGTGCAGATACATAAATGGAAAAATGATCTGTTCTCTTTACTATTATTCATATAGCAGTTTTTGTACCTAATCTCTGCTTCCCTTCCATCTCACACACTTTTCCTTCTCCCTTTAGACCCCCAGGTTTTATCACAGGTCAGGTAAAAGATATTCTACACTATAGCCAACCTTATCAATCAATAAAAAGGTGAGGGAAAGAAGATAGCATTGGCCAAGTTTGAATTATAAGCACAAAGGGAATGATATTCAAAGGAGAATAAAGGTTCGATAAAACATTAAAAATGGGCTCAGGCAACTTATTACAAAGGAACAAGGGAAATTGAAGTTTCCAAAAGTACACTGTACTTTGTACAGAATTGAAAGCACATGGGACCTTTCCTTCTCCTGTATTTGACAAATGATTGTCCATTGATGACATCTTTTTGATCAACCTCATGTCTCATATAACCATATATAGGTGTTGCTTTTTGGAGACCATGATGAGACATTGTGTAGTCTAGACATTCCAAAAGCAGAAGAAAAGATGCACCTTGGAAAAAGGTTCTCAGCAATAAAAGTGTTAATTTTGAAATAGTTGTAAAATCCTTGATGCTCCAAGCTCATAGACCATGAAAGACTCCACAATTCAACTCTGAGCTATTTTCTACTGTAGTTGTAAAAAATATTGTTATGTGTATACCATCAGTGAAAAAACAGAGAATCTGCACCCTGAAATTTATTTATTTTATTTTATTTATTTATTTATTTATTTATTAAATTTATATACCGCCCTACTCCCGAAGGACTCAGGGCGGTGTACAGTTGAACGAAATGTACATGTAATAAAGGAATTGAAAAAACTGATTTAAAATATAATTAAATAGTTAGGTTCGGATATAGTATTAAATTAGATCATTTCAAGTTTCATGGAACAGATTCAGATATGCATTATTATTCTTAGTTCTAGCTATAGTAGTTGCTACATGGTCATCCCACAAGCAGAGTCAACTGTTTCTTTTGGCAGCTTCAGGAGAGGAGCTCAGCAATTTGGACCAACCATAGGGGTAGAAGGTGGTTTGAAAGCTGCCTCACTTTAACAAAAATAGTTGAAAGAATGGAAGATTGCCTTGCCTTTGCTTTTCTGAAAAGCAATGCTTGTATCAATGAATAACTAAGACAGGATATTTTTCCCCTGGCACTTTTGTCCACAAGCAGCTGATCCCATTCTCATGTAGACTGAACAGAATGGGACGTGGAATTGCACTGTATGTTAAAAATTCCTATATCTGCATTGAAATCCAAATGAAACATTTTGGCTGTAATATGGAAAGCAGCTAGGTTAAAAATAAGTGGAGGAGTACAGTACTAAAAGCAGAACTCTTGTTCTTCGTACCATTACTTGGCCTGCCAAAGAGCTGTAGATGAGCCTCTATACCTAGATCAAACTGTAGATCTTTCATACTAACATGAAACTTTCATTATGCTGGCAGAAAAACCAAAATGATCTTTCTAGAAAATTCATGACTTGTCTTCTGGACAACTTTCTCCTTTAGCAGGTAGTGGAAGCAATAAGATCTACTCTCCTTGATTTGATATCAGTCAATAGGAAAAACTTAAACAGATATAGTCGAAGAAGCAGGAACATTAATGTAATTTTTAATCTATCTCTATCTCATCTATCTATCTCTATCTATTTATCTATCTATCTATTATCTATCTATCTCTAAATCCAATCTATTGACAGATAGGAGAGTTTGGGGGGTTTGGGAGAGTTTCTTAGCAATTTAGGGTTTTCTGTTGTTGTTTTCAAGAGGTTTTTGTCCTTTACCCCTTTTTTCACCTTAGAATAGATTAGTATATATTTTTGTTTTGTTGTTTTCACTGAGTAACTTTTATATTAAAAGGTTAGAATTAGATTTACTTTTATGTCATACAGACTTTTACATAATAGCAATATAGTTATGAGGCTTTTAGTATAATACATATTATTAAAAACAAATGCTTCTTTAAACAAGAACTGTTAATTGTAAAAACTTTCTAAGATTAAGAATAGTTTGACAAAAGAACTAATGATTGGGAGAGGTGGTGGCTTACCTCTCAAGCAGCGGTGAAATCCAGCTAGATCTATCTGGCTTGCGTGAACCGGTAGCGTCCGCAGCGGGAGGCCCTGCCCACCCGCCGGGACATCATTACGTCCCATTTTTGACCCTCTGCGCATGCAGAAGAGGCACGTGCGAACATAGCAAGCGCGTGCTCACATTTCCAAACCAGTAGCGAAGGTAAGTGCATTTCACCGCTGTTCTCAAGGGATGTTTAAGCAGAAGCTAGACCAGTGTCTTTCTGGGATGCTTTATTTTGGATTCCTGCCCTAAGCAAAGGATTTGATTAGATGCCCAAGTCAATGATTCTATTGCTGTCTCGTCTCAATCAACCTAGTAAGTTCTCAGTATATTAACTGTATTTGACATTATACTTTTACAATGATTTTAGTTCCTTTCTAGGATGGGAAAGGTAAAAATTTTAACTGAATTTCATTTAAAAGAAAATAAAAAAGCATACAATATTGGGGTTTTCAAAAAGTTTAAAATTGTATTGGTTAGATTGTGAAGTGCTCCAAATCAATTAAGATATTGAGAGAAATTCATCTTTGATTTTTCTTCAATCAAAATGGCCTGTCAGCAGAAATGGATGAATAATTTTAAAAAGCAGCTCTTATCATGAAAATATTGGAAAGTTGCATTCAAAAATACATTTGGGAGATAGTTATATAGGATAATAATTGCAGAAATAGTTTTATATTGTTATAGTAATTGCAGAGAATCACAGAGACTACACTATTTAATGAATGTTAATACATTATTGATATATAACTAAGAATTAGTATAATAAAATGGAAGAATGATGAATCCAAGCATGCTTGTAGCAGTTTTATGAACTCTCAACTGCAGCTACCCAATAGGATTTTTAGATATATCCAAGGTGAATAAAATATGTTCAATTTCTCTTGCAACATAAATGACAAAATCCTGTAAGATATTTCTTTAGTTTATAAACACAGTTTTTTAGGGGGTATAGGTATGCCTACATCTTAAAATATGAAATACAAAACTGTAATTCTCAAGCAAAAAATGTGTAAAAGACTTTAGTTTAGTTACTGTGCAGTAATAGCTTCCAAAATTTGCTAATATTCTCATGTAGTTTGATTCTCAAATTACAATCCTATGTTTGGTAACTAGGATTATGTCTGAGAAGAGATAGAAGTGGATTCTCATTTAAATAATAAATGATTACATTCAGGACAAAAAGGCTGCTGGTTATATATTGTAAGATGAGTAAGATGAAATTTCAACCAATTCTGTTCTAGCCTTTATTGATTTATTCTAAAACTACTCCTCTAACTTTCCAATAAATGGCATTTCAGGCAGATTGGAATGCTGTTATATTTAAACTAGAATAACTTGGTAACAGCTTTCCTAAAGCTACAATCCAGGAGTAGCACACTAAGTATTCGGAATTCAAAGGCCAGCATTCAGAAAGACAGTAAGTTTCACAGTGGAATATGATGTGATAGGAATATGTAATATATAACATAAAATTTGAACTGAGACTGCTTCAAAAGGGAGAAAAAAAGACAAGAAACATGCAATATTAAAATCTTTTTTTCCATTCCTCGTTTGGAAAAACAAACTAGCATATTTAGGAATTTTCATTTGCAGTCAACATGATCAACCTGCTAAATATGTATAGCCAAAAAAAGGGGGGGAGGGGATGGAGCCAAATAGGCTGAAACTCTTCAACGTATATGACTGATTTAGTTAGGAGTTTGATATTCACCTTGGTTACAATAATTTTCTAGATCAAAAATGATCACATTTGCCTTAGCTAGTGCTATCCATTTGGAATGAGATCATGTTAGAGTTCATTGCAGTCAGTTGAGATTAAGTCCCTGAGAGCATATTGGCACCTACAGCTAAGTAAGCAGCAAAGCTACTATGCCCTGGGGTTTCTTGACAAAATAGCTCTCCATATTACCCGCATGGTAAAGGAATATAAATAAAAACCTGAGCCAAGATCATAAATAGAAATCCAGACAAATACCCTTCACATCAGCATTCTTCAATGTGTCATTTTTAACCAACAGCATGGTGGGGTTTACCCTTCCTTTGCTCCCATGCAAGTGGATCCAGATACACAGCAAGGCCTCAAGGAGAGCCAGATGATAGCACAGATGGCAGATGACAAATCTGGCAAGGTTTGACGGGTGGAAATTGCTTGCTCTAATTGCTTGTCAAGTCCAGTACCTATGTCAGAGTTAAGGACTTAAGCTCAAGGCAAAACAACATTAGAACAAAACAAAGAAAAGGCTGGTAGAGATGGAGAAGGTGGAGGGAAATAGCTAATTTATCTGCAGCCTAGAGTAAAAAGATAGTTCCACGAAAGCCTAAAACAGTTGTAGCTATTTACACCATGATGTAGACCCTGCAGTATAAATTCGCAACATTTGAACAAAGCAGGAGGCTTGAGATAGTTGATAATTCAGAAAAGAATTTGGTGACTGAGAAAGAAACCTATTACAAGATTTGTGCCATAACCATAACCATAAATAATGTACTGAACAAAATATTCAAAACTAGAGTATTTCTATAATATTGACTAAAATAAAATTGCTCCCAATACTTGAATATATAACTCTTGAAAAGCAGGCATGGGAAGAAATATTGTATTATGCAGCTTTCATGGATATTGGGAATTACCTATCCAATATTTTAGTATCATGGCCACAAGCAACTCTTCTTCTCTACACTGATGAGATGTATGTAGACTAGTCCAGAATAGTCTGTTTTGACTCCCCCCCCCGCCCCTTCTGCTCAATTGGAGGCAGTCTGGACAAATCCCTGCAGTTTTCTTGGTAAGGCTTTTTCAGAATTACTTTGCAATAGCCATTGGCTTCCTCCTAGGGCTGAGAGAAAGTGACTGGCCCAAGGTCACCAAACTGGCTTTGTGCCCAAGGCTGGACTAGAACTCATGGTCTTTGGTTTATAGTCATATACATTTACTATTACAGCAAACTGGTTCACTGTTTTGACTCTAGATGGCTATTAAAAGTACCAAAATAGCAATCTTTTAACAAAGTCCTTTAATGGTGCCTCAAATTAACCCATATAATTGTGAACTCAAACCCACCTGGATTATTTTTCTTGACAGTTTATAGATTAGTATTAATTTTTATTATTCTTGCTTTGGGAGGACTGCTGTAAGGCATTGACCATGCATGTTAGAACCAAGCAGCAAATGATTCCCAAACTACCCTTAGTTTTGGCTGGAAGTTAGCTGATTGCTGTTTGGGACAATTGTAACATTTGTTGAATGGCCAAGACACCTTGGGACCTTGACTACCCTGTAGTTGATTCTCTTCCATTTAGGCTGCTTCAGTTTAACACTTTTTTCCACTGTTAAAATGATTAGGCATTTTGTATAAAAGCCCAAGGGCATTCAAAAAAGGCAAGATAATGGTTATGTCCATGTGAACATGCTGATGCTACCACTGTCATCTTGATTTTTTAAAATTCTCACCCCTGCAGTAACTAAAAAAAACAACAACCCTGCATTATTCAATTGACACAGAAAGGGATTTTTCAGGGTGTGTGTGTGTGTGGGGGGGGTTATAAATAGATTTCTGAAAATGATTTTGTGAGCAGTGCCTTGTGTATGCACTATTGGACTGGCAAGTCAATTCTTCAGCTAAAAGTCCTGCTATACAAGATCATGTAGAGAAACACAGATGTATAATTTTCTGAAACCCTGTTAACTATTTTTAAAATTTTTAATTTTGAACCGGGTTAGTCTTTCACTCAGAGATACCCAGAACACAGCTCCAGAGATTGAAAAAGAAAATTGCAGTTTAAATGTGTTCAGGATAATTCAAGAGAGTATGTGGAGTTGGAAAGCTATCTTGACTTGGTCAAACTGTGTTCCGGAAACCCTTTGCAATTACTTGTGAAACTCAGTGAGGGATAACTATGTGTTAATTGCATTTCTATAAAGATTGCCTGAGGGTGTTAGTCTTTTAAAGCAAAAACAACAAGCCGTGTCAAAGACTAACCAGTTTAATAAACCATAAACACATGTGAGCAATAGTGAATTGTAATCCACAAAAGTTTAAAATAAAATAGGTAGTCTTTATGATGCCACAATTCAAACTTCACAATCTTTTATGACATATACTTGACAGTTTATTTTGTTTACTTTGCTTGTATGCCCACCTACATCCAGAGGCTCTGACCTGCTAACAATGTCAACATAACAAAATAGCTCCCAAATCTCAAGTACTTACAAAAAATAATAAGATTAGGTTATAAACAAGATAAATGTTTAGGTTGTCATAGGGATACCAACACGTTCTCAGATTACAAGCCTTCCAGAGGTGTATTTGGGTCTGCTCTCCAAAAACTAGTCTTTAAAAATTAGATTTGATTTCACATTTCAATTCAATTTAAATTCACAGAGTTAATAATAAGATCCTTCAGTCATATATGAACTACTTTCTTGTGTTTGATGAAACAAACACTCTGGGTTTTGGTGCTTCCTTTATAATTTTAGGGGGCCAAATACACCTCTGCTTTATGGAATATTGTAATAAAAAGGAACTTGAATTAATCTGTGATTTAAACAGATGGAGTTGTTAAAGTTGTTATTTGTTAAAGCATAATCAATTCACTCTTATGAAGGTTAGAGATCTTCAGTAGAACACCTGATTCCTTAAGCAACAGCTGTTACAGAGGCCAGATATGGTGTGACTAGAATGCCCAATCATTTAGCAGAAAACTTTCAGAAATGTAAAGAAACAAAGAAGAAAACAAAGTGAATGTGGGTTCTTTTAGTCATTTTTTGCTGCAAATTTTCTGTAGTCAAAAACTGTTTATCATGTTTACTAATTATATATTTAATATTTTATGAGCATACATAGCAATGGTGGGTTTCAAAATTTTTTACTACAGGTTCTGTGGGTGTGGCTTGGTGGGTGTGGCAGGAGAAGGATACTGTAAAATCTCCATTCCCTCCCCACTCCAGGGGAAGGTTACTGCAAAATCCCCATTTCCTCCCGATCAGCTGGGACTCAGAGGCAAAGAATAGATGGGGCAGGGCCAGTCAGAGGTGGTATTTACCAGTTCTCCAAACTACTCAAAATTTCCGCTACCAGTTCTCCAGAACTGGTCAGAACCTGCTGAAATCCATCTCTGATACATAGCTATTTTTGGTAGAAATATTTCCATGCACATGAGGCACAAGACACAAGGGACATATCCAATGGGATCATCACCTATACCCCCTTATTCACAGCCCTTACATCTGCTTAGCTTCCATTGCTGACATATACCTTCATTGACAGTTTTCCCATTTTCTTTGCTCTCATACCTGACCATAGCAGAGTGTTCTGGGTCCATCCTGAACAAAATATACTCCCTCTGGTCTGGAAACTAACAACCCCCTTTCTTTTTGACTGTTCTGTGCACAGGATAGTATGTGTAAAGTAAACTAAATGTACAGTATAATAATTAGATGGCCATACTCAAATAATGAGAGATACTATAATTTTGGTAAACAACTCTTCTGCATAGCTGGAAATAATCTTTATATTTTAAGTTATCCAAGCATTATTCTGGAAGTGTTTTTTTTTTAAAAAATCTAGTCTTGCATGATCGCCAAATCTCATCATATTTGGCTTATCACATCTCTGCGATAAAGTGACAATACATGTGTTTGAGACTTTGCAGTAATATAAAAAAACTTTTTAAATGCCTTCTTTGTATACTTGTTTGCTTTTAGCATTCGGAAGTGATACTTGCAATCTAATAAGGATAGACTTCTTATTGAATAGGGCGAGGAGAGTAAGTACTGTAGCTGATTTTGTAAAATAGCCAAATCCCACACTTTGGGGGCTTTTTGAGGAGGGGAGCAAGTGACTGATTTCATCCCACCTCCAACTGATTTCAAAATCCATTTTTCCTATCTTCTTTGCTTATTCTTAATTGTTTATGTTAGAAAAAATATTTAGACAAAGAAAAATGTTCTATTCGGAGCAGAAGTGTTTCTGCTATAATGACAAGCCCATGCTTCACTGATATAAGTTCAGTGAAAGCATTGCTGCTTCCAAACCCATTGCAGGATATGCACACTTCTGAATTTTTATTGTGGTTATTAGCATGGATGAATGTCTCATTTTTGTTCAGAATTCCATGTCATCTATTCTGAGGGATTCACTTTTGCAGCCCTGGTGGAGTTTCAAATAATTTTCTTAATGTTGCATATAGCAGTGAATAGTAAAAAATTAGGAGAGTGAGGAAATCACTGTAGACATGAAATAATTCATATATATCTAAATTAATTGGCTGGAATATTTTGTATATGAGTACCAACAATCATTTAACTTTAGATAAATTATAATACATGAATTTTGGGGCACACATTTATATTAGTTCTTATTCATTATTCCCATTCTCCCAATTTTTTTTACAGTTTGTGCTGGCACTGAGAACAAATTGAGCTCTCTGTCTGACCTTGAGCAACAGTATCGTACATTGCGAAAATATTATGAAAACTGTGAAGTAGTAATGGGCAATCTAGAAATCACCAGCATTGAACATAACCGTGATCTCTCCTTTTTACGGGTAAGTGATGTCTCAGTTCCTTTGAAACACATGTAAGTAGACGTTTGCTATTGCACTGATGGACTGAGTCAGTGTGGATATTATGACTTTAGAGAGATTTGTGAATGCTGTGATAGAATGCTCTTAGTAGTGTTGCTCTTGTTCCTTTTCTTGTTTATTATGGTCTTTGCTTAGATTGATCTTACGTTTTCTATTTTTAATGCAGACTGCTCAGCTGCTTTAGAGTGGGCTGGTCACTAAATATTGTAAAGAAATACATACGTATGCCTTGTGGAATTATGAGGAATTTCATCACCAACCACAAGTGTCTCTGGTTACGAAATAGAATAAATATACTTTCTCTATGAAGTGAAGCTCCAGGCTGTTTCCCTGTGTTTCCTTAGCAATGCTTCAGAGGCTAGATGAAAAAGAATACCATTGCATGGTTTAAAAAAAGAAGCTATCTTATATATAGAAATTATTGTTTGCTTCCTCAATATATTATATTCTGTTGCTGGTGCTCAGAGTATGCTGACAGAAAATAAAGAAATGAGCAAATGCCACATGGAAATGAACAGAAGGCTTATGATTTTCTTTTCTATACAAAATTAGGGAACCTTAAAGTTTAAAAATATGTACCATTTTAAAGTATTAAAATGTATTTTACTATATGGTGAATTTGGTAAAATATCATGCTAGTTTTGCACACCACAGGTGCTTTATCAATTCAAAACTCCTTTATCTAAACTCCAGAAATTGTCTGTTTTGATATAGCGAAGGGATCTGGAGTAAGGTTTGGGAGAAGAAAAAAGAGCTTTGTTCTCCTGTAATCTTGGCAAGGGGACAATAGTTGTGATTTTTGTTTCAGCAGAACAAGGTGAAACTTTTAGAAAAGCCATTTACAAAGAAGGAAATGTACAGCGTTCTACAGGAATTAATGCAAGAACTAGTGATGTCACTCAAATATTTGGTGTGGTTCTGTTATTTTGGATCATAATATAATGAATACATACTTCTTTATGGAATAGTTTTACCAAATTTCAGTTACGTTGAAGAGATGAGAATGTACTTTGAGAAAAGTGTTGATAAAAATGAATGATGCCTTTTAAAAAAGATGTGATTAAAATTATTGTTGGGAATTGTGATGGAAGCTAAAGACTGAATGAACTGAATGATTTTCCATTGGAAGAGTATTCTGTTAGGTTAAATTATCTAGTTTAAACTTTTAACCTTTAGCCCAAATTGTGGTCAAGAAGAGTCCTGGTGGCGCAGTGGACTAATTCACTGTTATTAAGATCAGCTGCTTGCAATTACTGCAAGTTCAAATCCCACCAGGCTCAAGGTTGACTCAGCCTTCCATCCTTTTTAAGGTAGGTGAAATGAGGACCCAGTTTATGGGGGCAATAAGCTGACTTTGTATAAATATACAAAAGTATGAAGGCTATTGCTTAATGCACTGTAAGCCGCCCTGAGTCTCCAGAGAAGGGCAGCATATAAATCAAATTAAAAAAGAAAAAAGAAAGAAAGAAAGATGTATAGCCTAGTAATATGCCCAGGAATTTGGGGCATTCCAAGATTACTAATGTGCATATGTGCTCTAAGCAGATAAGGAAAGACAGAATCAGTTAACTATTAATGATATACAGTAAGGTTCCTATTCTAACACACACTTTTATTGTGTACTATAATGTCTTACTATAAAAGCTTGGCATCTTGCCTCAGAGAAGCATAATTATAATGAGTTCTTGTGTGATTGACTGGACTCCGCAGATTCATAATAAAGATTTTGGATGACTTTTAAAACCATTTCTTGACTGAATAGAGGAATATCTCAAATTCATCCCTTAGATAGTTAAAAAGGCTGCTGAGGTTGCTTCACGGTCTTTTCCCAAGAATTGTGGGAAAGAATTGACAATATTCTAGTTGCTGCCAAAGAGCACCACCTCAAAGACCCTACCAGTATCAAGCTGAAATTACCTATTTGGATCTGTTGGTAGGGGAAGTGATCCCAGTGTATCGGTTAAAGTAATTGGGGCATTAGTCCATAAGATTCCAGTGTAGATAAGTCTGTATCTGATAACTACATGTAGAGGTTTCCCTTTGAGAGAGAATGTGAATGTTTTGCCTTCATGTTTTTGGTTTTGTTAGAAAACCATTATTTGTAGAAGAGTGGAACTCCAGAGGAATACAGTGGATCTAGAATTTTTTTACATGGTCCAGAGATACTCTACTTCAGCCGCATGACAATGTGGTCTATATTGCCTCACTTTCTTTATAATTTGGGATTTGGCCAAATTTGATTTGTACACATAATACACATACACATGCACATAGAAATGAGAACTTGAAATGTTCAATTGTTCTGTCTCAAGCCACATAACACAAAGGGTAAGACAAGGTGGTGCCAGTGGTAAAAGAATGAGGGTTGATCCACTACTTATCACCTCTTACTTGTCAAAACTCATAAAGGGCCTCCAGAAAAATTAATGGATGACTAACTTGTACATATATGCTTGTATATATAGAATGGCTCCCAGACATCTTTCCACTCAATATCAGGCTTTGAGAGAATTTATTTTTAAAAATAGTGTCCTCAGTTGATCCATGTAGTTTAGTAGTTTGAAACAATAACATATAAATTGGTAAGTGTATTTTGAGGTTGATAAACTTAAAGAAATAAGAGCAGCAGGTGGCAAATCTACAGATTCTCACTACGTTCTTTTTGTTGTTCTTTAGTTGTTCTTAAAGAAGTCATGTTTTTGTTTATTTTTACCTGAGATTGCCCCCTCACAGATGTCTCAGCAAAAATAGCATCTCCAGTTAATGTTATAAATTATAGCTATTAGCATATAAACAAAACAACTAAAGAAAATACATTCTTGAAAGGAGGGGAAAAATAGATATAAGTAGCATGTTTATGGTAATCATTTGACATTCATTAGTTTGAGGATGCTTCTTATTTCACTGTTTGAAAAAATGCTTCAGTGACCCAATTAAAAAACAAACAAACCAATTGTTCTACTTCGAACTTGGAAAATTAATGTTATTCTTTCTTATCCTTCTGATATGAAATGGGTTCCAGTGACAACTATATAAAGTCATAACTGTGTGCAATGCATTAGAGTAGTGCTTCTTAAATGCTTTGCTCTCAGAACCCCTTCCCACTTTTAAAAATTATGTTTTAAAAATTATAGGGCCCCAAAAGATGTTTTGTTTGTATGAGTTATTTTTATTGATTTTTTACCATATTAAAAATTAAAACAGACACAATTGTAGAACATTTATTGAAACATGTAAAAATAACAATAATAATGACTCATTGCATATTAACATAATATTGATCATTAAAAAGTATATTTTTAACAAACATAATAATCAAGAGAGTGTCATTTACATTTTTATACATACATTCAAACTCTGGCAAGTAATTTTTATTTTAAGGACCCTCAAGTGAATCTTGGGGGACCCCCAGGGGTCCTTGGACCATACTTTATGAGTCTCTGCTTTACAGAGTGCAGCACTAGACGGACATTTGCTCTGAGGAACTGAATGCTAAGCAACCCAAAGTCATTTCTCTGTAGTGGTTTGTATTATAGAAATGATGTGATTTGTTACACAGAATGAATAGATGAACTAATTCACTTCACCAGAGCAATTTGATTGACCTCAAGATTCTTCGGTAATGTATGAAAGAAGTCTTTTCCCAGCCTTCTCACAGATTATCTACAGTAAAAAAGCAAGGGGAAGGCTCTAAAACAGCAAGGGAAAGCAACTTGGTTGTTTCACTTTCTCTCTTAGAAGCAAATGGACCTCTTCACAATACTGTACTTCACAAGAAGTTGCTTTGTTTGTTATTTTTTTCAAAAGAAAATATCCTTCAAAGTTTTGCAAAGCCTTGTTATATGTAAAAAGGCAATAAAATAGAAGGAAGAATACAGAAGAGGGAATGTTTTCCATTCATTTCAACAATTCAGTAGAGGATGAAGGCTTTATCAAAGGCTTTGTAAAAAAAACAAAAAAACAGGTTTTGAATGGAAGAACAGGGTGTCATCTAGGTGTACCAAATGGAGTTGTAGGGATGAATGGCCAACATTTATTGGCTTGTCTACCAACGTGTTGCCAAATCTTTCATACTCTAATTTGCACCCCAAATTTTCCACATGGTAAGATTTTCAGTAAGAGTGGCCCTTACTTGATTTGAGTTCTTTGGGAAAAGATTCCTGGAATTTTGTGACATTTTAAAATATTTTGATTTGTTGAAAATTGCAGGCTAAGCATTATAGATACACAGTGTAAAGGACTAGGATTAACAGTGTTATCCAATGCCTCTCATTCGATCTCTAAAAAGATGAAGATTTCTCATAGCGCTCCCAAAGTCTTCTATAAACATAGAAGGACAGGAAGTCAGCAAATAAGTTGTTTCCGGCCTCCGGAGGGCCTCTGGGGGTGTGGAGAAGACCGTTTTCGCACTCCCCAGGCTCCTAAGAAAGGCTCTGGAACTTGGGGAAAGCAAAAAATGGGCCTACCAGGCCCACCGTGCCATCACGTGCCAAAAGTGGGGGAGCACGGAGGGGGTCACGCGCACACGCAGGGCACATAGAGTTATGGGTGTGGGTGCACACATGACCCCCCCCCCCCCGCAAAAAGGTTTGCCATCCAAGGGCCCTTCCAAATCTGTTATTGTCTGTTACATAGCCAGCATATGTCCTATGGAAGTATTTCTCAAAGCAACTCTGGGAAATAGTATACTTGATCTAAAATATAAAAAATGTGATGTGTCCTTGAAAATACTGGTTAGAAGGACAAAGAGACAAGATTACTTGTCTCTTTTTTGTTTTTTCCAAAAAGAAATATCTGACAACTTTATGGCAAAGAATAATTAAATGATATTCAGCTGTATAGGTCATATAATTGTTTAATGTCTTTGTTAAGATTTCGTAACTCTATTGATTAACTGCTGTAATGTTCTTTCTTATGAAATGTCATGGAATTTTCAGTTAGTACAGAATATTTTCTTGAAGCTGAGAGGAAAATATTCACCTTGTTGCAACTGAGAATTTGCAGAAGGTCATTAGTCTGTCAACTTTTATTTAACTTCTACAGTATGGATGTGTGCATTATTTTTTCTCAAACATTAAGGCCACCTACTCTTACTACATATTAGTTGACATGGAACTGTTAGCCTTTTAACTGCCTCTTCTGCAACTTTAAACAATTTATTTCATTTATACCTAGTGCTTTCCTATTTGATAACTGGTCTGATGCCTGTCTTACCTTTTGTAAAGTTGGTTTCTGAATATACCGTATTGTCTTCTCTACAATTGCCATTATTTAATCTTTTTAAGAGTTTTACTATAGCCTTTCCAACTTTCCAACTTTCCAAATTTGAAGGCAAATTTAATTTGCCTTCAACAGATATTTTCCATCATTATTCTTGAGCATCCTATATAAGCTGTACATTTTCTGTTAGGTCTTGGATTGTACTCAAAATACCTCTCATTTTCCTTTCTATGTTACACTCCTTTACTTGTTGATTTCCTTGAATTAACTCTTTTCCTTTTCTTTCTTGACTGACCTTGGTAGTCTGTATTTGGTACTTACATATCTTTCTTATTGCTCAAGGCTTTCGTTGTCTGTCTTTTCTTGGTTATCATAATAGATTGTTTTGAAAACCAGTTGCATAATATCCTCTTTATATTTGGGAAATATAAAGTGGGTTTCTGTTTTGGGTTTTACCATCTTTTCCCCCAAAGCTCTTGTGGTTCATTTTTGCATAATTTGAACATGTAAAATCTGTTCCTTACATTCATATTGTGTTCTTATATGTTTTCTGGTTCATATGGTGGTGTCACAAGCAATTCTCTTTAATTTCTGAAATTTAACCCAAATATTTGATAGTAATATTAATGGTCTGTTCCTCAGACCTGGAATTGTATTTGCTGCCTGGATTAAATTCCTCCATCTTCTGTTTCCTTTTTTTTGGTAACCTATTTTGTTCTCCATGTTGTCCATCCATCGAGGTCCTTGTGTAGAGCCTGAATATATGTTGCTTGACCAAGTATTGGCATGAAACAAAAAATGCTTTTTTCAAAGCTCTGTTAATCTATATTTTTTCATTAATATAAGAAAATGTTATTCATTCAGTATTTGCATTCTAGGCACTGATTAATAATACATCTGGATCCGAGGGAGACCACTGTACCACAGATAGCCGGATGTGAGTCCCTCTTTGTGAAGTGGGGTCGTGGAGTGCAGATGGGTTTGTTGATCACGTACCTGGCTCCCTGCCGCGTGGCAACAGCCCTGCCTGAGCTGCTCAACGTCATAGCCGGGGTGGCGGTTGCTACCCCCAGACTCCTGGTCATGGGGGATTTCAACCTGCCATCCATCGGTGAAACGTCTGAAGTAGCCCGGGAGTTCATGGCTTCCATGACAGCCATGGACCTGACTCAGTTAATTCACAGCCCCACTCACATTGGTGGACACACTCTGGACTTAGTTTTTATCTCTGGGCAGTGGTTGAGTGGCCTTGATATAGGGGATATAGTCATCGAACCCTTGTCATGGTCGGACCACTCGCTTCTTCGACTAGACTTTCTAACCGCTACACCCCGCCGCAGGGAGGCGGAACCGACTAGGTGGTTCCGCCCCAGGCGCCTGATGGATCCTGATAGGTTCCAGATGGAGCTTGGGCCAATTCCTGAGACTCTAGCTCATGACTCGGCTGAGGACTTGGTGGCCGCCTGGAACAGTGCGGCCGCCGGGGCCTTGGACCGCGTCGTGCCTTTGCGGCCTCTGACCCGGCATCGAACTCACCTAGCTCCTTGGTTCTCCGAGGAGCTGAGGGAGATGAAGCGCCGGAAAAGACGCCTGGAGAGCGGGTGGAGGACCAGCCGGTCCGAATCTGACCGATCGCTAGTGAGGGCTTATATTAAGACCTATCTAGTGGCGATAAAAGCGGCAAAGTCTACCTATTTTGCCACTCTTATTGCATCATCAGATAATCGCCCAGCCGCCCTGTTTAGGGTGACCCGCTCCCTCCTACATCTGGAAGCGCGGGATGATCCCTTGCAGGGTCGAGCTGAGGACTTTGTGCAGTATCTGCATGATAAGATCGCTCAGATTCGGGAAGATCTGGCCTCCGACTGGGTAAGTTCAGACGGGATGATTGAGGCAGGTCTTGAGAATATTATCTGGGAGGAGTTCGATCCTGTGACTCCCGAGGACGTGGACAGGATTCTGGGACGGCTGAACGCGACCACATGTTTATTGGACCCGTGTCCCTCCTGGTTAGTGCTGGCTTCCCGGGAGGTTACACGAGGCTGGCTCCAGAGGATTATTAACGCTTCTTTGAGTGAGGGTGCCCTACCGGTTGCTTTGAAAGAAGCGGTGGTGAGGCCCCTCCTCAAGAAGCCCTCTCTGGACCCGGCTGTGTTGGCCAACTATCGTCCAGTCTCCAACCTTCGTTTCATTGCGAAGGTTGTTGAGAGTGTGGTGGCGCGGCAGCTTCCACAGTACCTGGATGAAGCTGTCTATCTAGACCCGCTCCAGTCCGGCTTCAGGCCTGGGCACAGCACGGAAACGGCATTGGTCGCGTTGGTTGATGATCTCTGGAGGGCTCGGGATAGGGGTTGCTCCTCTATCCTGGTCCTATTAGATCTCTCAGCGGCTTTTGATACCATCGACCATGGTATCATGTTGCGCCGGTTAGAGGGGTTGGGGGTGGGGGGCACCGTTTTGCGGTGGTTCTCCTCCTACCTCTCCGACCGGTCGCAATCGGTGTTGGCAGGGGGGCAGCGGTCGACCCCGAGGTGCCTTGCTTGCGGGGTACCGCAGGGATCGGTCCTCTCGCCCCTCCTGTTCAACATTTATGTAAAGCCGCTGGGCGAGATCATCCGTGGCTTTGGGGTGGAATTCCACCAGTACGCTGATGATATTCAGCTGTACATCTCCACCCCAGGCCACCCCAACGATGCCCTTGAAGTGATGTCCCAGTGCCTGGAGGCCGTGCGGGCCTGGATGGGGAGGAACAGGCTTCGTCTCAACCCTTCCAAGACCGAGTGGCTGTGGCTTCCGGCGTCCCGATATAGCCAGCTGGTGCCATCGCTGGTTATTGGGGGTGAATCATTGGCCCCCACGGAGAGGGCTCGCAATTTGGGCGTCCTCCTGGATGCACGGCTGTCTTTAGAAGAGCACATGACGGCCGTGGCCAGGGGGACTTTCTATCAGGTTCGCCTGATACGCCAATTGCGTCCCTTTCTGGATCGGGACTCCCTACGCACAGTCACTCAGGCACTCGTCATCTCCCGCCTGGACTACTGTAACGCTCTCTACATGGGGCTCCCCTTGAGGTGCATCCGGAGGCTCCAGTTGGTCCAGAATGCGGCCGCGCGGGGGATTATGGGAGCAACGGGACGCTCCCATGTGACACCTCTCCTGCGCGAGCTGCACTGGCTTCCTGTGGTCTTCCGGGTGCGCTTCAAGGTGTTGGTGACCACCTTTAAAGCGCTCCATGGCTTAGGGCCAGGGTACTTACGAGATCGCCTTCTGCCGCCAATAGCCTCCCACCGGCCAGTACGTTCGCACAGAGAGGGCCTCCTTAGGGTGCCGTCCGCCAGACAATGCCGGCTGGCGACCCCCAGAGGGAGAGCCTTTTCTGTAGCGGCACCCGCCCTGTGGAATGACCTACCCCCAGAGATACGCATGATACCTGACCTCCGGGCTTTCCGACGAGCCCTGAAAACACATTTATTTCATCTAGCCGGCCTGGCTTGACCCTATTGTTTCGGTTTTAAATTATAAATTGGTTTTAACTTGGTTGTTTTAAATTGTGGGCCAAAACTATTTAATTATTTTAAATTGTTTTTTAATTTTGTATGCTCTATTTTATTTTGGCTGTTCACCGCCCTGAGTCCAGCTGGAGAAGGGCGGTATACAAATTAAATAAATAAATAAATAAATAAACATCATCCTTTCTTGATATTGCATATAGCATCTCTTATAATGTTTCCATTGCAGCATAAGAGATGCTGTATGCAATATAGTCTGCAATAGATGGTGGGAATTTGATCGATTTTCTCAGGCTTTTACAGTGGAGAAGACTAGAAAATGGGGAAGAGATAGAGCAGACCATGCTTTGCTCTTGGAACCTGAGAAATATAGAACACATTGAGTCTGCTAATAATTTGGATAACTTCTATTTTTTTTTAATCAATTTAATAATGAATTCTAACACTAACAATACTTTCCCCTCAAGGATCTCCCCACTGTCTTTCTCACTTCAGCCAGAGGCAACCTGCTGATGAAAAATGTTCCCTACAACATCCCTTGCTACAGAGTCAGGAGAGAAAGGAAATGCAACTATCAAGAAATAAGATGCTTTGGCAGTCTAATTCCTGGGATAAGCAATTTATCCAAACCAGGGCAATCCTTCAAAAAATCCGGGGTTTGGGAGGGAGAATGAGACATGGGGGACAATCTACATTGACTACATAGGTGTTCTGTCCCTGTCTCACACACGCACCCAAACAGCCAGCCGCGGGATAAATAAACCTTGCAAACACCAAAATCCAGTGATAAGAGGCTTGGCAGCAGCCCAGTAGCTGCTTGCCAAGAACTTTACTCAGAGAAAGAGGGGTTGTTCCTCCACCAGATAATACAGACAAGATACACACAGTCAAATAGGATTGTCACGTCAGTCTGTAATTAAGTCCAAGGCAGATAAGCGTTGTTTCCAAAGGTACAAAGTGACTCGCCAGAAGTTTAGCCTTGTCCGTCACAGAGTCTGAATGGCAACCACACTCCCGTTTATACCCTGTGGGGTGTGGTCCAGTAACTCAGCTTAATCTCTGGCACGCCTCCTTTTCTGCTGCGTGCACTTATCTCTCCGATGCTGGCATGGATCCAGCCAAGACGTATCCCCCTTGCTGTCCGACTGCAACTGCTCGGGGATACCTGGCTCCTGACCAATCTCTTCTCCTTCGGGAGACACCTGAGGCATTGCCAGAGAGGAGGGTCCTGGAGAGGGAGGCCTGGCCAACTCCTCTCCTTCATGTTCGGAGCCTTCTTCCTCCGATAAGACGGGCTCGGAGGTCGGAGCCACAACAATAGGAATGATACAGAATGAAGGTCTACTTTAGGTTCACAATCAGGTACTCCCAATTCCTTGTCTTTCCCTCTCCAGAAATCTATCATATTAAGAAATAGTCAAACTCTGTGAGACTGGAAAACTCAGGAAAACAAAAAAATATATTGTATTTCACTTAAAAAGATCTTTATTCCTTATGAAAAACTGGAGGTCAGCTATTCTACATCGACTCTTTATCTTTACTTTGACATAGTGTTTGAACCTTGTAGTTAATTATTGCTCTTCTAGAAGAATATTCAGTGACAGATCTCATTTTCTGCATCACATTGTCATAATTGCACTGAACAGGCTGATTTTCTAAAATTGGAATTATTCATTTCGGAGCTTATCTGCCAAGAGTCCATGTATAAACCTAACATGAGAATGATCCATAACAAAATCAGTGTCAATGATTTCTGTCTGTCTCTTACACTAAATCATGAAAGCTCTGAATGTTTTTTGGAATTCTGTCATGTTTATTAGAAAGCAAAGCAGGAGATTAAAATAGTTCAGTCACAGAAAGCTAGTAAAGTGGCAAAGGATACGGCCATGATGGCAAACTTATGGCACAAGTGGCACATGGAGCCATATCAGTGGGCACGTGAGCTCAGCTCCAGCACGCATGTGTACGCTGGCCAGCTGATTTTCGGGCCTTCTGGGCCACCAAAAGTCAGGAAACATGTTTCTTGACTCCGGAGGGCCTCTGAGTGGGTGGGGAAGGCTGTTTTTGCCCTCCCCGGGCTCCTAGAAAGGCTCTGGAGCCTGGGGAAAGCGAAAAATGGGCCTACTGGGCCCACCGGGCCATCACGTGCCAAAACCGGGGGGGGGAGCACGGAGGGTGGGCACATGTGTGTTTTGCCACATGATGGCAAAAAGGTTAGCCATCACTGGATACGGTGTCACTGGATGATTGCATGAGTAAATTAGTTAATCTGGACATCCACATATTTTCTATATGGATAAATCCGATTTTATTTTTCAGTTGAGTGATTCTGAAGTTATCTGGCTGCTAGATTTTGTCTTTTTCTGAATATTATTGTACAGTTTATAGCTAGAAAAGCGCCTAATGAATAGGACTTGTGTAGGACAGTACTGGGGCAAAATGGATTTTGTACTATGTATTACACTAGTTGAGCTAGCAACTGTATTTTGCAGCATCTGAAGTTTCTGGACATTTTATAAGACAGATCTCAGTAGAGTATGTGAGTGTATACAATTAAATTTTATAGTTTTAGGCAAAAAATATTTTATGTCACATGAGAAAATAAAGCAGAATTGTGTTATAAGTGAGAATAGGTCTGTGATAAATTAATTTGGTGGTCCAGCCCTTATTGAAACAAGAAATGTTTTCCTCATGTTTTTAATCACTGCCATTCAGGATTCTTTGCATATTAAGGATATTAATAAGTACAGTTTAAAACGATTGGGCCTCCTCCACAGCACTGAGAATTTAGAAAGTTTCTCAAGAATCACTGCCTAGGTATTGTCCTTAGTCTGGCTGAATAAGAGATGTCAGGAAGTTGTGACAGAATTAAATGTTTGCCAAGCAGTATTACAGCATTAAGATGAAGAAAGGTAACATTTGTAGCACCCATGCTAATATTTGAATGTATACCTTAATAGTTTTTTTTAAGTTAAGCTATTTTAATATAAACAGTCTAGCATCCAAAGCTTTAGTAGCAAATGCATTTAAATTGAAAATGGATATATTAAATTGTAAAGCCAAATGCATGCCTCCCTTAGAGACTAGATGGTAAGATATTAAGATTTGGGTTCAGTGATGAGTTTAATGAATTTTAAAGGCTGGTCACAGTCTTAATTAGGGATCTAAAAAATAACATTTCATGGTATATATTGATGGAGTTTGCTCAGGGGAATCATAGGGGTCATTAAGGTTTGTTACTGCATATCCTTCTTCTTCCTATCTGTTTTTTCACTCCAGGGATTAAAGCAGTGGTGGGATTCAAATAATTTAACAACCGGTTCTCTGCTCTGAATCGATTCCAATTTTGTGAGATTTTTTTCTTTTGCGAGAAGTTGAAATTTATTGATTGCACTTTATTTTTAGTCCCACAATCTTTTGTTTCCCTACACACGATGGCAAGAAATGCAATGGAGAAATGTGATGCAGCTGGAAAACAGGTAGGCAAAAAAATGCTTGGGGGAAGCGAGGGCACCTGGCCAGTGCCAGCAAACTCTTTTGCCCACAAAAACCTTGTCTTTGACTGCTAACACCAAAAGGCAGAGCAAGAGCTGCTGGGAAGAAGCCAGTAGGCCCAGGAGTCTGGAATACCCTTCCTCCCCGACCCACCTTTTCCCAGCTGACATACTCCCAAATTACAGCGAAAGTGAGGAGCAGGAATCCCTGCCATGCTTGGCGAGGGGAGGGGGGAGAAGAGGAGCTCTGTCTCGTTCCATGCACCCCAATGAAAGGGAGCGGCAGCCCAGCCGCTTCCCTTCCCCACCCTCTCTGGTGCTGGAAGTCAAGTGTCAGCCACACACCCATGCAGAGATCAAGTAGGCTGCAGCAAAGGCAGGCAAGTGGGCTGGGCTATGTGGGAGGCAGCTGAGGGAAGAAGACTCACCAGGCAGTGATCAGCTTGGCTGCAGGGGCAGTGATCGAGGCAAGCAAGGGAACCAGAGAGCAGCAGCAGCTATGCCACAGGTGTGACTGTAGGCATTGGTCAAGGTAGGCAGGGTGAGATAAGGAGTGAGGGCGGGTCAGGGCCAGCCACTAATTTAACAACCGGTTTGGCCAAAGTGGTGTGAACTGGTTGAATCCCACCACTGGCTTAAAGCTTATATCTTTAAGAGTAAAAGAAACTAAAAACATGGAGAAAAGCAGATCCATGGGGGTGGTAATCATAACTGAATAGAATAATACCGTATATACTCGAATATAAGCTGAGTTTTTCAGCACGTTTTTCAGGCTGAAAAAGCCCCCCTCGGCTTATATTCGAATCACGAAAAAAAAAAGCCTTTTTAAAAAAAACCAAATGAGTAGACCCGTCTGCAAAAATAAAAAAAACAGCCCCTTTCAGCGTCAGTATAGGTTAATTACCATAAGTTGATTTGAAGAGCCTCCCGACCCTCAGCTGATTTGCTCTCAGCTGTTTTACTGGGGCTCTGCTGCTAGCTAGCTGCAAAGAGGTAAATTGCTGGAGCATTTTCCCTCCCCCTCCCAGCTATGCTAAAAAAGCGAAACTGAAACTAAAGCAGGGTCTTTGCTGCAACGTGACAAAATGAGGCAGAGAGATATTTCTTTTTCTTTTTCTTGCAACGTTGGAAAGGCAGATTTCTTTTTCCTCATCAAAAAAAGTAGGTGCAAACAATGGGAAATTCATGGCAAATGGCAAAAGAGGAGAGTTCAAGATTTTAAAACACAAAAGAAAAAGCTCTATTTAACTAGGGAATTGTAATAATTGAGATATTATTAATTGTATATTGTGTTGAAAGCAGAAATGGTTAAGTTGTGGTTTGGAAGAATATATGGGGGAAATTATTTGGTTTATTATTATTGGTAAATATAATTACCAATAATTGATTTGTAAGAAATTGGATTGCATGGAAATAATTGGAATATTCATGTTCATATTGATTAATATACAAAAAAGATAGTTATATGACTAATTGATTTATATTAAAATGTTGAATTTGTATTGAACAACTGTAATATTACATAATTAACCAATGTGAGGATGGATATAAAAATAGATGACAATGGGAAGGGGTATAATATAGAATAGAAGTGAAAAATTGAATTTGATTAAGATTAGAGATGAGGATGAAGGGTAATATTGGTTTTTTAAAAAAATAGATGAGGAATAAATATGGCAAAAAGGAAATATAGAAATTGTAAATTTAAGTGAAATGACTGGACACTGTTTAAATTTGTGAACTGGCCAAATACTCTGTTCAAAGAAAATACATTGTATGTTTGTATGTGTGTTTCTAATTATTGCTATTTATTCATATTTGTTCTCTTTTATTCTTTAAAGTTTAACAATTCATTCTTTATCTTAATATCTTTATATTTGTTTGGGGTTGGTTTTCTTCCCTTTCATCTTTTTTATTGTACAGCAATCTTTCTCCTCAAACCTACCACCTCTCTCTTTGAGGAAGGGGGGAGAAAGAGAATGAGAGAGAGAGTGGAGGAGAGAGAGAGAGAAAGAGGGGGAGAGAGAAAGAATGAGAAAGAGAGGGGGAGAGAGAAATGGTGATAAGATAGGGCAAAAATGTAAAATGTGAGGACAGTCGTAAGTTCGAGGACTGGTCACAAGTGCGAGGACCAGTCAAAAATTACTTTTTCAGCCCTCTGAGTAGTGCATATGCACAAAAGGACTACCCAGAGGGCTGAAAAAAGTGATTTCTGACAGGTCCTCGCACTTTTGACCGGTCTTCGCACTTATGACTGGTCATCATTTATGCCCATTGTAGCATTCTTAACAACCATGTCACTCATTTCACAGCTGCTTCTCTTCACCGTGGTGATAAGATAGGGCAAAAACGTAAAATGTGAGGACAGTCGTAAATTCGAGGACTGGTCACAAGTGCGAGGACCAATCAAAAATTACTTTTTCAGCCCCCTGAGTAGTCCATATGCACAAAAGGACTACCCAGAGGGCTGAAAAAAGTGATTTCTGACAGGTCCTTGCACTTTTGACCAGTCCTCGAACTTACGACTGTCCTCACATTTTACATTTTACAGTCTTTTTTTATTTTGAAATTTACCAGTGACCACTGCATTTCCCACCCCCGGCTTATACTCGAGTCAATAAGTTTTCCCAGTTTTTTGTGGTAAAATTGGGGGTCTCGGCTTATATTCGGGTCGGCTTATACTCGAGTATATACGGTATTTTATTCTGTCTTGTCCTTGTCATGTCATAGTCTTAAAAAAATCAAATTTGCTTCTCTTGATGGCTGTTATTCAAAGGGTTAAATCATGTTGCATTGTATGTCAGGCCTGGAAGTCATCATTTACATTGGGCCTGCCACATTTCCTACTGTGGAAAACTGGGAGAGGGAATTGTATGGAGCATGAGTAATATATAATCATAATAATATTATTTTCTCAGAGAATCAAGGACACATTTAAACTATGTCTAATCTACCACTTTGTTTATGAATATCGAATAGCTTAAAGGTTGACATATTGTTTTACTGTACAATTCTAATTAAAATGGGTCATTTGGGAATAATGTAGAGACATATATTAATGATTTTTGGTGTTGATTTATTAAAAATGTATTACAGAATAACATGGATTCAGGGCAGAATGAGATTATGAGTGTCCAGCTACTATTAAATTCAATTGATTTTGATAAAATGGATTTAAGCAAATGATAACTCTCATCCATTAAATTTAAAATGCCTAAGATCATGGGAACAGAGTCCTTCTTAAGTTTATTCAGAAACAATATACAAAGATGAGAGGAGGTTCCAAAACAGGATATTAAAAACACATTTTTTTTCAAAAAAAAATGATGGTGAAAAAAAATCTAGGGTGTCCGTGAAAATAATCTTAAAATACAAAAACCAAAAGGGAGAAGCATAGGAAAATAGGAGGTCTGATTCAGCAGAGGAAAAGGAAATAGGGCTGGCCACAAAGAATTAAGTATAGCAGTTGGTTTTGATTTACTCTTTTCCAACAAGAAGATAAATGTGTTTTACCAAGAAATTGAAGAGCTGGATGAAAGGATAAGTTAGAAATCTAACATTGACAGAAATACAGTAAGGAAATATCTCTTTTAATCTGTAAGACAGGTGAATTGAATCTTAGAGACTGAAGGAAATAGCTTATGTAGGGCACAACCCTTACATATTATTTGTAAAAAATTATGCAGAACTGTTGAAAAGGCAGATGAATAGAGGAGAAGAATGTCCAAAAAGGACAAGAAGAAAGAACCAACAAACTATTTGGGGCCTTGGATTGATGAGTTTATGAATGGTCTGATTTGTTGTTATTATTGTTATTATTGTCCAGCTGCCTGTAATGTTGTATGTTTTTATTGTTTTTGTATTTGTATGACACCTAGCCTACTGGAGTGGATAGCTATAATAAATTATAACAATAATAATGTAATAATTTTCCTGCAACCAAGAACAAGTGGGACCATACACAACATACAGGTAATCCTCAAATTACGACAGTTCACTTAGTGTCCATTTGAAGTTACGACATTAACACACACACACACACACACATACACACACACACACACCAGTATTTATGACACAGTCCCAAAGTTACAAATGTTGTAGTACCACGGCAGTCGTTTACCACAGAGGCACTGAATTATTTGCCCTGCCTATCCTCCCCCCTCTGCTGAGTCTCCAAAGGCTGGTTAGATCTTTGCAAGGTGAGTATCCACAGGCCCTGTCTGGTCTTGTAGAGACCTGGCGGTGGGTGGGTATAGGAAGGCCCAATATTGCAGTGCCTCTGCGGTTGTTCATAAAGGTGAACAACTGCTGTGGTGCTGCAACATTCGTAACTTTAAGACTGTCATAAGTACTGGGGGGGGGGGGTGTTATATCTTAACTTCGAATGGGTGTTAAGTGAAAATTCATAACTAGGTGATTACCTGTACCTGGTGACAGCAGAATAAATGAGAAAAAAATAGAGAAAATCACAAAAATGCAAAAACCTGCAAATAGAAGTAGAACAATGTAGACAACAATAACAAAAAAAGAATGCAGTACTAGTAATAATAATTTCAGGTGCAATCCTAAAATATCTGCAGCCCCATCAGGACTGACAAAATCACCACCAGTCAATTGCAAAAGTCAGCTTTACTTGGAACAGCTTACATTCTGCTATAATACCTTCAATGCTATTAAACAACAACATCTGCCTATGCACGTCATTGGGAAGAACTCGCTAGTAGGGGTGAAATGCTCCCAGTTCGGACCGGATCGGGCAATCCGGTAATGATTGTGACAGGTGGTTCCGAGAACCGGTAGCAATGGCAGCATGAGGCTCCACCCACCCACCCGGTTGTTACTTCCTGTTTTTAAAAGGTAAAAAAAAGGCTCTGACGATTGTGCGTCACAGCTGTATTTGCCTGAATAGATTGTAAAAAAATGCTTTAAAAAAGTAAAAAAAAAAAGTTGGCCATGCCCACCCAGTCACATTACCCCTCTACCAAGCCATGCCCACAAAACCGGTAGTAACAAATTTTACATTTCACAACTGCTCGATAGGTAGATAAAAAGGCCAGTTCCAATTGAAACATCTGGCTGACTGTGCAACCAATCATAATAATAATAGGAGCCAATTAGACTGACATCAATACCTACAGAAATTCTTGACCAGATTATAAAGAGATCTGTAAATATTCTGAAGTCAATATGTTAGATAATTAATAGAAGTCATCATGGATTTGTGAGGGAAAAAGATGTGAGAAACCTACAGTATCTCATTTTTTTATCTACCTATGTTGGTTAAAGTATGGGCTGAAAGGCAGGACATTTAAATGGTACATAGGTGCAATGAAAATCATATTCGGAGAATATTCTTCAATGATTTCTAATCAAATTGAACAGAAATATGAAATAGAATGCTACAAAGATCAATCTTGATATCTCTATTATTCATTATTTTCATAAATTATTTGTGTGAAATGGGGATGGGGATGCTTACAGACCTGTAGGTAATACAACATGGTTTGGGATAACTAATAGCCTAGAAAGCAGAAATGAAACCCAAATTGAGCTTGACAGAATGGATAAATGATCTCAGAGTCTCTGAAACAGAAACAAATGCAAATATATTTACTTACAACACCAAAACTCAGATAGGCAGGTAGAGGATGGAGTACATTCACTGGATATGTATAAGTGGAGACAAAATAACTACCAGTCTGGAACAGTAGTGGGGTCCTCCCGGTTCGGCCCGGTTGTCCCTAGCTGGTAGTGGTGATGATATGATGTCACTGAACCGGTTCTGCCCCCCCTGCCCCCCCACCCCCACCTCCCCATGCCCCCCATCCACCCCGGCGTTATTTTTACCTTTTATTTGGCCCCACCCCCAAACTATTGCTGCCTCCTGAGTCCCAGCTGATGGCTAGAGGGGAAAAAAAACTGTTAAACTCTTGCCGCAGGGCTTCAAAAGGTTGCCCTACAGCTGATCAGTGTTAAAAGAAAACAAATGAGTAGACCAGTGCCTGCAAAAATACATGAGTAGACCAGTGCCTGCAAAAATAAATGGGTAGACCAGTGCTTGCAAAAATACATGAATAGATCGGTGCCTGCAAAAATAAATGGGTAGACCAGTGCCTGCAAATAATAAATGGGTAGATTGGTAGAGCTCTGCAAGCAGTTAAAAGCCTGGTAGACCAGTACCTCTGCTAAATCCTAAATAATTGTCACATGACCATCAAGCCACACCCAGGCTGCCCAGATTCCCGGGGCCAGAGCTTTCGGCTGATGTTGTGCAATGCCAGGTCCGCTGTTAATAAAGCCCCCCTCATCCACGATCTCATTCAGGAGGGCATTACGGAGACCTGGTTGGGCCAGGAGGGGGGAGTTCCCCTCATAGATATATGCCCACCACGCTTCCGTGCATTCCATCAGCCGAGAGCTCAGGGTAGGGGCGGGGGGTTGGCGGTTATTATAAAGGAAGGTCTGGATCCGAGGGAGACCACTGTACCACAAATAGCCGGGTGTGAGTCCCTCTCTGTGAAATGGGGTCATGGAGTGCAGATGGGTCTGTTGATCACATACCTGGCTCCCTGCCAAGTGGCAACAGCCTTGCCCGAGCTGCTCAACGTCATAGCCGGGATGGCGGTTGATACCCCCGGCTTCTGGTCATGGGGGACTTTAACCTTCCATCCGTCGGTGAAACGTCTGAGGCGGCTCGGGAGTTCATGGCTTCCATGACGGCTAGGGACCTGAGTCAGTTAATTCATAGCCCCACTCACATTGGTGGACACACCCTGGACTTAGTTTTTATCTCTGGTCAGTGGCCTTGATATAGGGGATATAGTCATCGAACCCTTGTCATGGTCTGACCACTCGCTCCTTCAACTAGACTTTCTAACCACTACATCCCACCGCAGGGAGGCGGAACCGACTAGGTGGCACCGCCCCAGGTGCCTGATGGATCTTGATAGGTTCCAGACGGAGTTTGGGCCAATTCCTGAGACTCTGGCTCATGACTCGACTGAGGACTTGGTGGCCACCTGGGACAGTGCGGCCGCAGGGGCCTTGAACCGCATCGTGCCTTTGCGGCCTCTGACCCGGCACCAAACTCGCCTAGCTCCTTGGTTTTCCGAGGAGCTGAGGGAGATGAAGCACTGGAAAAGACGCCTGGAGAGCGATTGGAGGACCAGCTGTTCTGAATCTGACCGAACACTGGTAAGGTCTTATATTGAAACCTATCTAGTGGCGATAAAAGCGGCTAAATCTAGCTATTTTTGCTGCTCTTATTGTGTTATCAGATAATCGCCCAGCTGCCCTGTTTAGGGTGACCCACTCCCTCCTCCATTTGGAAGCGTGGGATGACCCCTTGCAGGGTCAAGCTGAGGACTTTGTGCAATATCTGCATGATAAGATCGCTCAGATTCGGGAAGGCTTGGCCTCTGACTGGGTAAGTTCAGACGGGATGACTGAGGCAGGTCTTGAGAATGTTACCTGGGAGGAGTTTGATCCTGTGGCTCTCGAGGATGTGGACAGGATTCTGGGATGGCTGAACACGACCACATGTTTATTGGACCTGTGTCCCTCCTGGTTGGTGCTGGCTTCCCGGGAGGTTAAATGAGGCTGGCTCCAGAGGATTATTAACGCTTCTTTGGGTGAGGGTGTCGTGCCGGCCGCTCTGAAAGAAGCGGTGGTGAGGCCCCTCCTCAAGAAGCCCTCTCTGGACCGTTTTAGCTAACTATCGTCCAGTCTTCAACCTTCGTTTTATCGCGAAGGTTGTCGAGAGTGTGGTGGCTCAGCAGCTTCCCCAGTACCTGGATGAATCTGTCTATCTAGACCCGCTCCAGTCCGGCTTCAGGCCTGGGCACAGCACGGAAATGGCATTGGTCACATTGGTGGATGATCTCTGGAGGGCTCGGGATAGGGGTTGCTCCTCTATCCTGGTCTTATTAGATCTCTCAGCTGCTTTTAATACCATCGATCATGGTATCATGTTGCGCCAGTTGGAGGGGCTGGGGGTGGGAGGCACCATTTTGTGGTGGTTCTCCTCCTACCTCTCTGACCGGACACAATCTGTGTTGGCAGGGGGGCAGCGGTCAACCCCGAGGCACCTCGTTTGTGGGGTACCGCAAGGGTCGGTCCTCTCACCCCTCCTGTTCAATATTTATGTAAAGCCACTGGGTGAGATCATCCGTGGCTTTGGGGTGGAGTTCCATCAGTACGCTGATGACACTCAGCTGTACATCTCCACCCCAGGCCACCCCAACGATGCCGTTGAAGTGATGTCCCGGTGCCTGGAGGCTGTGCGGGCCTGATGGGAAGAAACAGGCTCCGAGTCAACCCTTCCAAGGTCGAGTGGCTGTGGCTTCCGGCGTCCCGATATAGCCAGCTGGTGCCATCGCTGGCTATTGGGGGAGAATCACTGGCCCCCACGGAGAGGGCTCGCAACTTGGGCATCCTCCTGGATGCACGGCTGTCTTTAGAAGAGCATTTGATGGCCGTGGCCAGGGGGGCTTTCTATCAGGTTCGCCTAATACACCAATTGCATCCCTTTCTGGATCAGGACTCCCTACGCACAGTCACTCAGGCACTCGTCACTTCCTGCCTGGACTACTGCAACGCTCTCTACATGGGGCTCCCCCTGGGGTGCATCCGGAGGCTCCAGCTGGTCCAGAACGCGGCCGCGCGGGGGATTATGGGAGCAACAGGGTACTCCCATGTGACACCTCTCTTCCGCGAGCTGCACTGGCTCCCAGTGGTCTTCTGGGTGCGCTTCAAGGTGTTGGTGACCATAGGGCTCGGGTATCTACGAGACCACCTGCTGCTACCAATAGCCTCCTTCTGACCAATACGCTTGCACAGAGAGGGCCTCCTCAGGGTGCCGTCCGCCAGACAATGTCGGCTGGCGACCCCCCAGGGGGAGAGCCTACTCTGTGGTGGCACCCACCCTTTGGAATGACCTACCCCCAGAGATTCGCACAATAGCTGACCTCCGGACTTTTCGCCGAGCTCTGAAAACACATCTATTCCATCTAGCTGGGCTGGCTTGACCCCATCTGTTTTGGTTTTAATTGGAACTTAGTTTTAATTGGGTTTTTAAATTAGGCCGAAAATTATTTAATTATTTTAAATTATTTTTTAAATTTTGTAATGTTCTGTTTTATTCCGGCTGTTCACCGCCCTGAGTCCTGCAGGAGATGGGCGGTATACAAATTTAATAAAATGAAATGAAAATGAAAAATGAAAGTAAGCCATGCCCACAGAACTGGTAGTAAAAAATTTTAGAACCCACCCCTGGTCTGGAATGCTTAATTTAGATTCTTGCACTGAACAAGGACTTGATGGCTTAAAGGATCCCTTTCTATTCTACAATTGTGTGATATAATGACACTCCTTCATAAGAGAGTATAGTGATTACTGATTTCCTACTAATATATCAATGTGAACAGAAGGTAGGTCCCACTTTCAAAAAGAGAAGCATAAAACTGTGATATTTCATTCTTATTCCTACTTACCTGAGAATAAGTCTCAATGTGTGGCTTTCTTCTGAAGAAACGTATGAGGTACCTTGTTTTAAAAAAGCACAGAACAGTGCTAAATAACTGAAAGGTTTACAGTTGGAATCTCTGCTTTCTTAGAAGTTTTGATATGATATCAAATTAGCAGCAGCAGCAATAGCAATGCTCCTACTTTATTTTGCTGATAGCCATATCTAGTTTCCTGAAAATGCTAGTGTCTGTAATTGAGGCCAGGCTGAAAACCATCCATTTTAACAAACCATTAGCTGAAAAGAGCCAACCCATCAATTAGATCTATTGCTGAATGTCACTTTAGCCTGAGGTTACCACAACTGTGCTCTAGCACTAAATAATGACTCTGTTGATACACATTCCCTTGTTAACTATTCAGTTCAACCCAGAAATAATAGTCAAATCTCAACAGGGCAGCTGTTTTATACTGAAAATTATTGTCTCTTTATTTCATTAGACTATTTTTCATAAAAGAAATTCACAAAACTAAGGATGAAAACCTCCTAGAATCCATATGGGCCAATATAAAAGGAAAAAGGAATGACATTACTATAAGCATATACTACAGCAGGAGTCCTCAAACTTTTTAAACAGGGGGGCAATTCACAGTCCCTCAGACTGTTGGGGGAGCCGGACCAGCTGGGTGGGCTTGGCTAAGTCATCATGTGACTGGGTGGGTGTAGCTAGGTCATCATGTGACTCGGTGGGTGTGGCCAATTTAGCAGTCTATTAAACAATACACAGCAGCCCTCCCTTTTCTATTCTTTTTTTTATGCATGAAGTTTTTGCTCTAGGTTTTTGTTTTTTTTTTACCAGGGGGAAGAGATGGCAATGCCTTGGGAAGGAAAGGCATCTTTTCCACAGGTCTCATGGCTATATTTAAAGGGCCAGCTAATGTCATTGGTGTTGGGAGATTTATTGGTGAGGTGATAGTGACTGATGTGCGATGTTTACTGGGGCAGTAATCGGAGTTGGTAAATTGACAGGTGTGGTGAGTGTTAACAGAGAAGTCATGGACAAAGTAAGGGCTGGTTATGGTAACAGGGTGGCCTAAACTCATTGGGCTAGAGACGTTAACTGGGCTCAAAACATTGTCTGGGCTTCCCATATTCATTGCAGCAGCAACAATGTGAGGAGCTGCTCCTTCAGTACTCGCCCCCCCCCAATTGTCAGCAGCTGTGGCACTTTCTCTGGGGAAGCAGCTGCGTCCTGAGTGCGTCCTTTGCAGCCCTTCACTGGTCCCCTGCTTTTTCTGCCCCCAGGCCGATGCCCCCTTCCCTGCCTCACCCACCTCCAGGGCTTGTGCAGGGTGGCCAGGCCCGTCATGTCAGTGGTGCCGAACATGATGATTTTCTTGCAGGCTGCGGGCTCCAGTCACACAGCTTCCCTTGGAGTAAGGTGCAAATTGGCATGGTGGGCTCATTTACCGGCAACAGCAGCCACCTCCTGTTTCTCATGCATGTTGCAGGGTGTTGATCTGGTTCTTTCCGCCACAGCTGCGCAGCTTTTCTTCCAATTCTAGCTATGCCTTGGCACTCACAGCCACAGGAGCTGAGCACTGTGCTTCCCCTCGCTCCAACCAGCAGACTCTGCTCGCGTCAGAAAGCTGACGGCCAGGTGGGAGGAGGCTAAGGATGGGTGCAAGGTGACATGCCATTTCCAGGCCAGTTCATCCAGTGAGTGGGTGAGCAGGTGGCTCTCAGAGAAGAGTGCTGCACTAGGCGATGTGCCCTCTGGTCACGGGCTGGATGCAGGGCCTGAGGCAGAGAGGAGGGCCAGCATGCGGCAGGCACCCGGAGGCTCTGCGGAAGTGAAGAGACAGGCCCGAAAGGCGTGGGTGAAGACTTTTATGGCTTTCTGCCTTGCAGAAGCAGAGATGGGGAAGAGGCCTGAGAGCATACAGCACCCCAGCACAGCAGTGCCCCGAGGGCCTCCCACATGCCCTCCCCTCCAACCTTGGGTCCCGCATCCAACCCGCGACTGGGTGATGCACTGCTTGTCTGGCTGGTGATCTAGGAAGGGCTCCAGTGCTGCAGTCTCCCATGTGCTCCCCTAGCAGGCCAGCCTGGCTTTGGGAAATGCCCAGGCAGGAATGGCTCTGATGCCGTGATCTCCTACTCACTCCCCTTGCAGGCCAGGCTGACTACGGGAAACACCTGGGAAGGACTCCATTGCTGCAGTCTCCTGCACGCTCCCCTACCTCCTTGCACCCACTGCATCAGTCCACCCACTGCCAGTATCACCTCTTCGCCAGCTCGCCCTTCCCCACCCACCCTCTGGCCATGTCCTTTGGCCTTACCTTTGCAAGCAGTGATGAGCAGAAATATGCAGAAGTGCAGCTAGCTTCTGCAAGGAATATATAAGGCTGACGGCTGGAGGAAGGAAGATGAGGGTGGCGGGAGAAGCAAGCCATGCAAGGAGTGGCTGGAAGGTGAGGGGCAGGGCTTAATCCCACCACTGCATGGGCCAGATACATTGTGTTGGTGGGCCATATCTGGCCTGCAGGCCATACTTTGAGGACCCCTGTACTACAGACCACCCAACCAAGCAGAAGACATAGATGAACTTTTTGCTAAACAACTAACAAATGTATATAGGGATACACCACATTAGTAATGTGAGACTTTAAATACTCTGATATCTACTGGGAAACAAACTCTGCAGCAAGTGGGAGATCAAACAGATTCCTAAACCAACCTAGTTGACAACTTTCTCATCCAAGAGGTAGAGGAGGGAACTAGAGGAAAAACCAGTGTCTTAAACTTTAAAAGAGCTGATTTTAACAAACTCAGGGAGAGCCTAAGAAAAAAAAATCTATGGATGAAAATCCTAAAGGGAAAACAATTCAAGAAGTATGGGAAACTCTGAAAAATATGATCATAAAAGCCCAGTCCAGCACAATACCACTGAAAAAGAAAAACAAGAAATCCAAGAAGAAACCAGCATGGTTGCACAAAACTCTCTCTGATAAATTGAAAGACAAAAAGGATAAGTATAAAAAAAATGGAAAGAAAGACACATAACTAAGGCAGAATACCAGCATATATCCTAAATCTGCAAACATGAAGTCAGGAAAGTCAAAGATAATAAAATAAGTTTTCTTCAACATATAAATAAAAAGAAAAAAAGTCAAGGAAAAGGTAGGTCCACTTAAGAGAAGAGGGAAGATGGCAAGGCTGTGAGAGAAAGCAGAGCTGCTTAACTCATTCTCTGCATCAGTCCTCACGCAAAAAGAAACTATAGCTCAACCTACCAAAAACATAGCTGTTAAAGCCAGCAGTGTGTGGCAGCAACCAAAACAGCTAATACAATCCTTGGTTGTATAAATGGGGAAGGCCATTTTCACCCTCCCCACATTCCCAGAGAGGCTCTGGAGCCTGGGGAGAGCAAAAAATGGGCCTTCTCCCCAGGCCCTCCGGATGCAGGAAACAGCCTGTTTCCCTAGTTATGGTGGGCCCAGAAGGCCCGAAAATCAGCTGGCCGGCGGGCGCATGCTCACGTGCCCACCGATATGGCTCTGCGTGCCACCTTTGGCACATGTGTCATAGATTTGCCATCACAGATATAGTTTCTCCTGCTTGAGCAAGGGTTGGACTCGAAGACCTCTAAGGTCCCTTCCAGCTCTATTCTGATTGATTGATAAGTTTGGGTAAAATTATATCCTGTTCCAATGCAATACCAGTGGAATTATCAGTAGAAAAAAAGATTGATGTAACACCAACTATATTTCAAAAATCATCTTAATGATGGGATTTCCAGTTAAAACTTTAAAAAAGCCAATTATGATCTTATTGACAATGAACTCTCATATCTTGATTGGCAAAATCTATTTTCTGGCTGTAATACTGCTGACGACCATTACAACATTTTCTTGCACGAACTCAAAAGAATCATTAAAATTTACGTACCACTAATACCCCACAAAACCAGAAAAAATAAACTACCAATAACAATAAGGAAATTACAATCCAGAAAAAAATCTCTTTGGCGAAAAAACAAAACAAACTACGTAGCTAACTTCAAAAACCGCTACAAAAACTTATGCCAACAAATAAAGATTGAATGCACCAATTATCACATCAAGCAAGAAGAAAACCTACGCACAAAATCCTCCTGTGCCTTCTATAATTTTGTAAACAACAAACTTAAAGACTCGAGATCCATCCCACCCCTAAAAGGATCAAACAATGAAGATTATATTGATGAAACCGTTAAAGCCAATCTCTTTAACATGTTCTTCAGCTCAGTCTTTGTAAACAGGAACAACACATACCCAATATTTCCCAGTCATACTACAGACAATTACAACTATTATGGTGATCTTATACATCTTTACAGATCTTTACAGAAGACACTGTTGAAAAGGCACTACGCAATCTAAAACCATCTCTATCTATTGGACATGATGACTATGTGCATACTTCTTAAAAAAGCTTTCCACTGCAATTGCAGAACCTCTAAACATAATTTTTGAAAAATATTTCAGTACCAGCACCTTGCCCTACCAATGGTCACAAGCCAGAGTCATCCCTATCTTCAAAAAGGGAGACCCTAGCCTAGTTGAAAATTGCAGACCAATCTCTTTATGTTGCGTCACCTGCAAAGTCATGGAATGAATCATTAACCAATCTATTACCCTACACCTAGAGACAAACAACCTACTTTCTAACAAACAATTCAGTTTCAGAAAAAAAATTATCCTGTAATCTATAACTACTACATTGCAAAAACATATGGACTACACATCTCGATCAGGGCAAAACAATAGACACAGTTTACGTAGATTTCTGTAAAGCTTTTGATTCAGTGGTACATGACAACTTATTTCTAAAACTAAAATCCTATGGCATTTCTGGACTCCTACATAAATGGATAGCTGCCTTCCTGTCAAACAGACAACAAGGGTCAAAATAGGAAGCTCTCTATCAAAACCTGTACATGTTAGTAGCGGTGTTCCCCAAGGCAGTGTCTTAGGTCCAACACTCTTCATACTTTACATAAATGACCTTTGTGATCATATTAAAAGCAACTGTGTTCTCTTTGCTGTTGATGTTAAACTATTCAACACCACCGACAATGCAACTACCTTTCAAAAAGACCTTGACTATGTGTCAGATTGGTCTAATAAGTGGCAACTTCAAATCTCAACCAACAAATGCTCTGTCTTGTGCATTGACAAAAAAAATTCAAAACGTAAAATACAAATTAGATGGACATGACCTTGTAGATGACCCTCACTCTGTCAAGGACCTTGGAGTACTAATTTCTAAAGATCTAAGTACCCGAGCCCACTGTAACAACATTGCCAAAAAGGCATTAAGAGTTGTTAACCTAATCTTGCATAGCTTCTTCTCTAGTAATGTTGTACTACTAACTAGAGCATACAAAACATTTGCTAGACCAATTCCTGAATACTGCTCATCTGTCTGGAACCTGCACTGCATATCGGACATAAATACAATCGAGAGAGTCCAGAGATATTTTATGAGAAAAGTCCTCCATTCCTCTAACTGCAATAAAATACCTTATGCCACCAGACTTCAAATTTTGGGCTTAGACAACTTAGAACCACGCCGACTTCAGTCTGACCTAAGCATAGTACATAAAATTATCTGCCACAATGTCCTTCCTATCAATGACTACTTCAGCTTCAACCACAACAATACACAAGCAAATAATAATACAAACTCAAGGTAAACCGTTCCAAACTCGATTGCAGAAAATATGACTTCAGTAACAGAGTGGTCAATGCCTGGAATGCACTACCTGACTCTGTAGTTTCTTCCCCAAACCCCCAAAACTTTAACCTTAAACTGTTTACTGTTGACCTCACCCCATTCCTAAGAGGTCTGTAAGGGGCGTGCATAAGTGCACCAGTGTGCCTACCGCCCCTGTCCTAATATTCCTTTTTACTTACTCTTTTCATGTATTCAAATTATGTTTATACTGTTATCTGTTACCTGTTACCTGTTATATATGCTTGACAAATAAACTTATGATTATGAAATTACATGTTCCAATGGGTCATCTATAAGTTTTTCTTGCTTTTCCCTTTTATCCTACTCATACAGCTTTGCTCTCTCTGATTTTACTCATCTGGGAAAAGTTAGGCTGAATTTAGGCTTCAGTACGCATACATAAAACCTTCAGTTTGTTTTATTACTTTCCA
Organism: Ptyas mucosa; assembly: GCA_012654045.1. NCBI lineage: Eukaryota > Metazoa > Chordata > Lepidosauria > Squamata > Colubridae > Ptyas > Ptyas mucosa. The sequence goes on along the minus strand of WNWU01000006.1, from coordinate 51,631,121 downwards.
ACATCAGCACTGTTAATTTTGGTAAGGGTAAGGTACCACAAACATGAGGATATTAAGCAACCCACTAAATCCCCTTGCAGAATGTTCATTTCTACTTCTTGTGCGCTCACATTTGTGAACCGGTAGCGAAGGTAAGTGAATACCACCCCTGCCAAGATCCCATGTTCATGTGATCGCCATTTGCAATCTTCTTTGCTGGGTTCCCCAGGAAATCAATGGGGAAGCCAGAAGCAAAGGTTGCAAGCTGCTGCCATCTGCTGAGAGATTTCTCATTAGCTTCTGACAGCTGGATGAAAGATCTGCCTGCAAAGTGGAGCTCAGCCCTTCTGCCTGGCTTCAGAAAAGGGATCTGAGCCCCAATTCTGCAGTCTGGTGGAAATGTTCTCTTCTGCGGACAGAACAGCACTGGAAAGCTAGCAAACACTCTTATTCTCACAATGGTTTAGAAGGCCCCTTCTCCAAATGGTGAGATTTGGAGAAGGAGCCCTTCAATTATTGCAAAAATGGGGCCAGCCTGTAGAAAAAGACAAAGTTAAGTGGATCTGGGCATGGTGGAGCAGGGAGAGGATCCTCTCACTGGTACTCTGCCAAACAACCTATATGAATGCTTAACCAACCCCACGTGAGAGAATCAAAATGCAGCTATTGAGTGAATGGTTATGTATCATCTTGCTTAACAACTGCTTCACTTAACAACTGACATTCCAGTCCCAGTTGTGTTTGTAAATTGAGGACTATCTATATAAAAGATGTAATCATTATCTTCTAATTGTTTTAAAATAATGGGCTGGAATAAAGATGGGAAGGCTTCTCAGCATATAAATCAGCCTTGAAATTATATTCAATTTAGTCACGTTTATCTTATCCCTTACTCAAGGGAATTCTAAACACTGTCTAGAACTTCCTAGTTAAAATAAGGTAAATTCACATTTACCAGATGAAAAAGTTACCTGGATATTATTATTGCAAAATAAATGAAAAACAAAACAAAACAAAATCTAAATTGTGGAATCCTTGGTGCTCTCTCAACTTGGTTATTTGTTTGTAAATATTTCATTACCTGATTACGTAACATCATCAGTGCAGGTGAGTGTGAGGATTCCTTCCTGTTTATATACAGTAGTTTGTCCTGGCAGAGGTGCAGTTTTTCCTTGGTAGTTCCTTGATTAGTTTTTCCTGTCTGGTTGATTGTTGTCTAGTGTTAATCTCTGCTTATCTGGGTTTAGGTTTTTGGAGAGGATATGTTGTCATCTCTTTGCTTCCTTCTGAGCTATTTTATTGTCTTTTTGAATGGTGTATAAACATAGTTTATCTGTATGGGTTTATTGATGGTTGATTTGTCTGAATGCCAACTGTTTTGAATATATGCAGATTATTACAGTTAACTGGCAAGGGTTTAGTATTATCTTTGGCAGGGGAGGAACTACTGTGTAGGGCAGCATGCTGTTTCATGTGTCTGTGTGTTTGCTTGACATATTTACAATCTAAATTCTGTTTTAAATATCTGGGGCATAAATGATACTAAATAGAAAATTTTAACTGGGTTTACAGGTCATACTTTGCTTCAGTCTCAGACCAATGAACTGTGAAATATCAATCAGTACTATGAACTATTTTCAAATAAAAAATATCTAGTTTTACATGCAAATAGTAGAATACAATTCATGTAATCTTTTCATATTCATATTAAAAACAAGATAAGTATTTTTAAAAAAGGATAGCTTAGCATTAAAGATGGTTTTATACTAAAGAGTGTGCCTTTTGTGACACATCTCTCATCTTTCAGTTAGTACTTCTTTCTGTTACGCCTATCCTCTATTTCTGTATTCCCTGGTAAACTATCCCCCCTGCTTGAAGAGTGGAAGAAGTGAAAAATTGAGAAGGCTAATGTGATAATGTCTGCTTCTGTTTTTAGTAGATAAGCATGTGAAAAATCCAAAGATCTGAATCTTTCTGAATGAATGGCAACTACCATTTTTATACAACACCACAATTCAGTTCCATCTCTTGCAAGTACTTTGCCAAAAAATGAAGTGTAATTGTTTTCCCATCAAAAATATTATCAGTCACAATATGATCTGACTGCAGTTCATGATACTGCAAGTAGCAAATGTTGTTTTCATAATGAAATATTATTTGTTCTCTTCTCATCTTACTTTTAATCTATACTACTCCTTTGCAGAAAATTTTGCACAGTTCGGTAACATTGTTTTGGCATTAAGCCCAATAAAATTTTTTTCCATTGTGTGAGAATTAGGAGAGTGCTCTGTAGCCAGTTGGAGCCTGAATTCCAAAGCAGATCATTGTAATTCAAAATAGAATTTTACTTTGATTCAAAATTTGTTGCCCTATGATGCAACATTTCATCCAGGTAAAGGTCAGAGAGTAAGAGTTTTAGTAGCATAGACATTCAGTTAGCTATTGCTTAATATCCATTTGACCTATTTCCTCAATATGTTTGTTTGTATTTATTTATAATTTATGTAAATTGTTTTCATGTTTCATATTGCATCTTCTTAACAATGTAGTCAACAAATCTTTATATGGTATAATATTGTAAGTTGCTCCATTGAATTTCATTAGCCAGGGTGGAGAGTTTGTGGTCATCCATGTATTGTTGATAATATAACTCTCAGCATCTTTCATGTTTGCCCATGCTGGTTCTGATTCAGAAATATCTGGAGAGCCACATTATCTGTTTTCTACTTTCTTTTTCTGTCTTCTTCCACATTTTAAAATTAATAGTATTATTGTAATCTATTTTAGGGCATAACTTCTACATAAATTCTCTGAGATCTAGCTGCAGGAAAAACTTGAGAGTCAGAAGCATTTTATATTTTAGGGGAGTTTTTACTATTATTGAAAATTTAAACAGAGGAGAAAAGGTATTTGAAAAGTGGAACAATAGAATTTAACCTTAATATAGAATAGAATAGAATAGAATAGAATAGAATAGAATAGAATAGAATAGAATAGAATAGAATAGAATAGAATTCTTTGTTGGCCAAGTGTGATTGGACACACAAGGAATTTGTCTTGGTGCATACGCTCTCAGTCTACATAAAAGGATACATTCGTCAAGAATCATAAGGTACAACACAATGATAGTCATAGGGAACAAATAAGCAATCAAATCATATTAGGAAACAGTCAATATAAATCGTAAGGATACCAGCAACAAGATTACATTCATATATTCATAAGTGGGAGGAGATGGGTGATAGGAATGATGAGAAGATTAATAGTAATGCAGACTTAGTAACTAGTTTGACAGTGTTGAAGGAATTATTTGTTTAGCAGAGTGATAGCGTTCGGGGAAAAAATGTTCTTGCATTTATGTTTTATGAAGTCAACCTTGACTTGAAGAAGAATTTTAGTAGCTGATGATTTCTTTTCTTTTTTTTCCAAGTTTTTTCTTTTTTTATAAACATATCAATGTGTGAACAGTGTGGCACCTGAGTGTCATGCATTTTAGTACAAATAAAATAATATTCATCATATTTACTACATTTGACAAGTTTATATAGTTCTGGTAATAGTACACATATTTATGTCGAATTATAGTATTTCATTATTTCATTATTCAATATTTCAATATATTATTTTTATGCCAATCATCATATTATTCAAGCATATTTAATAATATCATTGTTCAAGTTCTGATTTCCCCTCTTGTTATTACTTCACCTTATTATATAAAAATGTGTATTCCATTAATCCCCCCCTCTCTAGTTTCCATTCCTATTCTAACTTTTAATTACGCCACTATTATATTTAAAACTATTCCCTTTCTTTCCATCATCTCTTTCCCACTTTAAAGCTTTAATTGTTCATTTCTTAGCTTGCCTCCCATATTCCTCTCTTGGATCTTTATCTCTATCTGCTTCCACTTCTTGAGTAATCATTTTAAACATTTCTCCCTTCTCTGCTTTCCCACTGTCTAATTTTCAAAATATCTACTCTTGCCCCTATCTCTCTTCCAAAAAAGTCTTCCTGCAACTCCAGTTCCTTTTTTAATTCCCTTAAAATACTCTCCCCTCGGCTTATTTCATCAGTTATTATTATTATTTTTTTGTTATCTCCTTCTTGTCATCTTGTTTTATTTGTTGATTTATCTCTTCTGTTTTTTCATCTGCTCTTTCAATTGGCTTCTCCTCTTCCTGGGTGTCTTGATCACTCTTTGTCCTTTGTGTCATGTTTTTCAGCTTTCCATCTATGCTCTGCATTTTATTCATAATCTCCTTGTAGCTTGTCAAAGTATCCTTAATATCTTGAATTAACAACACAGTTTCTTCCCAAATTCCACTCATTTCTTTCTGATGGAGCATCTCATTTAGTTTTATTTTGTCCCTCTTTTGTGCAATAATCCAAAACCCATATATTCAAACCTAAGGTCACTTCTCAAAAAGTTTAATATTCATACATCTTTATATCCCAGAGCTGATCGACCTGTTCCTCTGGATAGTCCCAACATTTTTTTCCAGAACCTTCATAAGTCCCTCTATAAATTCAGTCTTGTGTTGTAGCCTTCAGGGGTCACTTTAATAATAATGTCTTTCTTATTCTCACATTTTAATCTCCAATAGCCAAGTATTTCCAGGATTTTGGGAATGTGTTATGCCTTCCTTTTGTCAGCAGGTGGAGTTCTTAAAATAAATTTCAATGTTAATCTGTTTTATCCTATTTTAACAATCCAAAATATAAAGATAATGTTTGTTTTTAAAGTAAACAGTTCCAGCATTTTAAAATGCTTATCCAAAACAATGCCTGTCCAATTTAAAAATCCAATTTTCTATATTTTTAAAGGTTTTTGCCTTTCTCCCTTTGAATCTTTTTCCTTCAATTTTGAAATTCTTCTCAAAATGTTAAATCACTGCTTTTAAAAATAGCAGTGAGCCTTTCTTTTCCTGGACATTCTTTTGGGGTTAAGTTTTAAATAAAAAGGATTCTTCTCACCCAGTTCCAGATACTGTTCACCGACTCCGCTCCAGTACAGTTCTTAGTGGTTTCTTGGCTGTCCCAGCTTCGTGGCCGTCATCTTTAGGCTGCCTCTTCTCCTCAACATGGCATAGAGGCAAAAAAGCCCAGGGTTCAGCAGGAGAGTTGCGATCTCTCCCGCAACCTCTCAGGGCACCCCTCCTTAGCTTTACTGCCCCTACAAGGCAGCTTTGGCTCCTCTCAGAGCCCACAAACAGGGAGAACTCAGCACAGGGAACACAGAGACCCATTCTCTGTGTCTGATATCACTGCAACGTCAGCTGGAATACAACTCTCAACATCTCTCATGATTGCCCATGCTGGTTCTGATTCAGAAATATCTGGAGAGCCATATTATCTGTTTTTTACTTTCTGCCTTTTTCCATATTTTAAAATTAATAGTATTATTGTAATCTATTTTAGGGCATAAACAACATCATCTTCTACATAAGTTCTCTGAGATCTAGCTGCAGGAAAAACTTGAGTGTCAGAAGCATTTTATGACTTGGAGTTTTTAGTATTCTTGAAAATTTAAAAAGAGGAGAAAAGATAGTTGAAAAGTGGAACAATAGAATTTAACCTTAATATGTTTATGAAGTCAACCTTGACTTGAAGATTTCTAGTAGCTGATGATTTCAAACTTATCCAGAAAAGGGCAAGATAACTATAACTTTACACTTTCAAAGTAACATCAGAAATAAACTTAATAAAATAATAGGATTTCATTGCTGCATTTTTCTCTCTTTCCATCTCCCTTAGAGGAATTATTGATGGATGATGCCTGACAACACTTCAAAACACAAATCAACAATGCTTTCTCTTTTTGTAAATGAGAACCAATCTGAATTTTAATTTTGTAGGGTTTAAGAAATTTAATGCCTTAAAAGTTAATTTGCTGGAATGTGTTAGCTGCATAATTGCTTGGAACTACTATTACGAGGAATTAACCCGTAAGGCCCTGATCCAAGGGCAGTTTCCATGAGCAAGGAGCAAAGTATCATTTGCAGATTGTCTCCTTTCTTCATAGCTGTTTCACAACACTTGCAGGGCTGGCTGCAAGAAAGCCAGTAGACTGTTAAGCAGTACTTTCCTCTCACTTTCTGCTGACAGAAACCTTCTATCTGTGCAACCACACAACTGTATTCACTTCCAAGTAAAATATTAAAATAGGGAGGAATACAGAGAGGAGTAAATTCATAGTAAGGTTTATAGGAAAGGCTGGATTTATAAATAGACAAGCCATGCCCTGTTGGGTTATCATTTCAGAGATATTTCCTTACCTAAACAGAGAAACAGAATAACCAAGGTAAGTGGCTGCTGCTTGGTGGGGGAAAGAGTGAGAGATTGCAAGACTGGCTGGGAAACTATCATGGAATGTTGAAAATAAAGATAATGTGACTGCATCAGTAGTCTAGCAGTACCAGTAGCACTGAAGCAGGTGCAGGTTCCCCAAATTTCATTTGATTAGATGTCATGGGTCCCAGATTTTGGATACATTCTATAAGTTAGGCCATTTGATATATCTTGGTTCAAAAATTGTTACCCTCTGATTTTGTCCAATTAAAGTTCATGACAACAAGAGTTTTTGTAGTATACAGGTTCAGCAGTAACCAGTGATACTGACATATTTTTATCAAAAGAATGATTCAAACCAAACTAATTATTTTATTTCTTAAGGACATTATACTTTCAGACAACGTTGTGATTTTATTTGGATTGCAAATAATTTGGCTGTGTTTAATGTATTGATACATTGATTTCTAAGTTGTTGATCGAATTTTTAAAATTATTTTTATGCAAAAAGACTACTATGAAGAATTGAGATGTGGGGTTCTGCTCATATATTTCTTATTAAGGGACTAAACGATGTGTTGCTTTAGATCAACAGTGCAATAAATACAGCAGAGGAAGCTAGAAAACAGGTAAAATTTGAAAGAACATCAAAAGAGAATCAGAAAAAGAGAAATGTTAAGAAATTAGGACACCTTTTTTGGCACATTCAAGCCTTATAGTAATTTGGGAGGTGCATATTAAATGGTTGCTATTCAAATTCATACCTCCCAAATCCCCAGGTTTTCTTTGAGACAAAGGAGGGCCATACAGCTTTGGTATTTTCATTATTTGCTCCCCAGCTCTTTTAGCAGCATTTTGTTCTTTTCCCCAATCCCTTCCCTCACACTAAACACCTTCATTTGTAAAACTGTGCTACAAACTTGGGAACATCTGGGAATATTTCATGTTGAAGAAATTCCAATATTAAAAAGGTAAAATTTGAATATTGTGGCAGTCATTGTTTAATGCTGCTGTCTCACTGTATAATTACATGCAATTAGTATTGATAGTGTTATGTTCCCTGCTGGAGTCTTATCTCTTCAATTTACAAGAAGACATAGCAGAACATTTTTCTCGTTACTGTCATAATGTGCCAATTGAACTGGTTCCTCACACAGACTTGCTCATGCTAGAGAAGTACAAATTGTTTCTTCTTTGCCATATTTAAATGAAGTCAGGAGCTGGCATAATAGATGTGGGAAAGATATAGTCCATTTAAGCTGTTTCTGTGACATATGATCAATGAAAATAGTTTTGGACATAGAGAGTAAGACTAAGTTAAGTCATGCTGTTGTAACAATTGGAATATTTTTCCTGGTCTGTTCTCAAACAGACGAGGTACGGGCACTGTAGGAAATTCTGAAGGAGGCAAAAGTGAAATGACTTAAGATTTCTTGATGGGAAATTTTCAAAAATTTCTTTAAATATGGAAGAAACTCATCAAGATAGTTGAATCTAGTAATCCCAGATTTCTTGTTTATTATTCCTTTGCTGTGTGCATGGAGGGCACAGATACATTTAGAATTAGATTACTTTAGTCCACAATAACCTGTTACATAAATTAAAAAAAAACTCAAATAGTGTGGGGTAGGAGATTTATTTAGTTCACATTTGGAGTAACTTATCCGATATTCTATATTCATACCAATACTTCTCATTTCTCAGTGTTCTGTACTGCATTCAGTAATTTAAAACATGTTTGTAAGGAAAAATATCCCAAAGTTCATTAGTAAAACTGCATTGTATGAAGGAAATTTGCTTGCAAAAAAGTACATTAGAGAAACAGGAAAAAATGAATGTTAAAATGTACAGATAAGTACGTACACAATTTAATGAGAACTTAAAAAAATAATATCAAAGTAATGCTGAAGGGGTAGTTATTTATTTATTTTATTTATTTATTTATTTATTTATTTATTTATTTATTAAATTTATATACCGCCCTACTCCCGAAGGACTCAGGGCGGTGTACAGTTGAACGAAATATACATGTAATAAAGGTATTGAAAAAACCGATTTAAAATATAATTAAATAGTTAGGTTCGGATATAGTATTGAATTAGATCATTTCAAGTTTCTGGGGCAGATTCAGAATATAAAATTTAAAGTAGTTTTTAGACGAAAAAAAGTATAAAGTAGATTTGATGGTTTTGTAAAAGAGAAAAACCAGAATTGACAGATTTGCCCAGTCCTACTCTAGTTTCTGAGGGACACAGTGGCTCAGTGGCTAAGATGCTGAGCTTGTCAATCGAAAGGTCAGCAGTTCAGCAGTTCAAATCCCTTGTGCCGCATAACGGGGGGAGCTCCCGTTACTTGTCCCAGCTTCTGCCAGTTCGAAAGCACATTAAAAATGCAAGTAGAAAAATAGGGATCACCTTTGGTGGGAAGGTAACAGCATTCCATGCGCCTTTGGCGTTTAGTCATGCCGGCCACATGACCATGGAGACGTCTTTGGACAGCGCTGGCTCTTCGGCTTTGAAATGGAGATGAGCACTATCACCTAGAGTCGGGAACGACTAGCACATATGTGCAAGGGAAACCTTTACCTTTACCTTTTACTTTAGTTTCTAAAAATGCAATGTTACCTGACCACTTTACAAGCTCTCTGTTCCCTTTTAAATGGACATGCCTGTGTGGGGGTTTCTTTTGCTCCTTCCTGCCCCTGAGAAGCCCACTTTGACTTCATTCCAGATTCAGCTTCACTTCCCACCAGTGGAGCCATCAGTGACTTTTATTCAATGCTGAGATGAAACATAGCTCCTGGGAAAGATTTGTTCTGTCTTGATTTCTAGTCTTCAAGCCTCAGCCCAGCAATTTTAGGCAGTCCAGATTCCTCTTGTTATAATTCAAATGGTTTTAATACTTGATTGGCACTAAATCGATCTGTTAAATAATATCCATAATTGAACATTTCTTCCCCTAAAATATTTGCTTACTGTTTTCAGAGTGTGATTATCCCAAAGTGCAAGTTTGTCATGAGAATAAAAGTCAACATTATACTTCTCTCCAAACATCATCAAGTGTTCCTTCTTGCATTTTTTTAAAATTTGATTTATATGCCGCCCTTCTCCGGAGACTCAGGGCAGCTTACAATGCGCTAAGCAATAGCCTTCATACTTTTGTATATTTATACAAAATCAGCTTATTTCCCCCACAATCTGGGTCCTCATTTTACCTACCTTAGAAAGGATGGAAGGCTGAGTCAACCTTGAGCCTGGTGAGATTTGAACTTGCAGTAATTGCAGGAAGCTGAATGTTAATAACAGTGCTTTAGTCTGCTGCGCCACCAGGCTCTTCTTTCATGTCAGGATATCCAAAGGGTCCCATAATAACTTTCTAATGATAAAAATTGTGCTGAATTCATTCCTGTTGAATATATAAACATCTGCACAGATGGGTGGGTTGAAATGGCCTTGTGTGTGCCTCTCTGACACCAACAGTGGTGATATCATGTACTCGGGCTGACTTAAATAGTTGCATACGAGGCATATAAAGAACCTCAGTAGCTTGCTCATAGAGTTTCTCTCCCAACTTCCATACCCATGAACATCCGGGGCCTAGCATGGGCAGTGCCTACAGCTATGTTCCATTTCAGTGTACATTACATATGCCACAAAAGAATTGATTGAGGACAATTGCTCTAATCTTTTAGCCAAGAATTGTCTATTGTGTAGGGTGAGTAGCCTTTTTTCTCTCCGCTGTCAGCTATTTTGGAAAGGATTGGGATACATGAAAGTGACACTTTGGAAAGATCCAACTTTTCTTAGAATCATCTATAAAAGGAAGTGGAAGAAATCACATCAACCTTTTTCTTTTTGAACCAGTGTGGGAAAATGGATAGAAGGAAGGGTCTAATGAAAAGGAAGACCCCCATTTTAAAACATCAGATGGAAATAGCATAATCAGAGTTTCTAAATAAGGCCAAACCAAGGGACTTTTTCCTGGTGAGTGGAAGAGATGTGCGAGGGTATGGAGAAATTCAGAGTAAAGGAGAATGGAGAAGGCGGAGAGGCCACATCCTTTTCTGACTGGCATTGCACTTCTATCTCTTTGCTATGTGAAATATTATTTATTTATTTATTTATTTATTTATTTATTTATTTATTTATTTATT
>WNWU01000006.1:51486307-51612992 GCA_012654045.1 Ptyas mucosa | reverse complement strand
AGAATAGAATAGAATAGAATAGAATAGAATAGAATAGAATAGAATAATTTTATTTCTATACTGCCCCTCTCCCAAAGGACTCATGGCGGTGCACAGCCAAGTAAAAACACAATACAAATATCCCAATTAAATTTAAAAATTATTAAAATTATTACATTTATGGCCAAAAGTCATTAAAAACCCAAAATTTAAAATTCCAAATTTAAAGAAGGAATCTGGTCATTTAAAAAGGGTTGCTGGGCAATTATCTGCAGACTTCCATTTCACTATATGAATTGTCATGAGTTAGACTTTATTCTTACCCATGTTTGATCAAGTTTTTTTGCTTTCTACCAGTGGTACTCTAAACATCTCTTGATCTGTTTCATCTGTTTCAGTTCCTCCATAAACCACCGGGCACAATGAGTTTCACAGGTTGTTGCTTGGCCTATCTTGTTGCCTTCCTATTCCAAGTGGCTTCTAGTGTCTTAGCAAGATTACACAGCAGATCCTCAGTTTTAACCCTAGTTCCCCCTGAAACTTATCAGTGCCATGAATTACTGGGGGTGGACTGATCTAAGAATCATGGTGGTGCAGTGGTTGGAATGCAGTATTGCAGGAGTTTGAGTCTCACCGGCTGAAGGTTGATTCAGCCTTCCATCCTTCCAAGGTCGGTAAAATGAGGACCCAGATTGTTGTGGGCAATATGCTGACTCTGTGAACCCCTTACCCTAACCAGGGCTGTAAAGCACTGTGAAGTAGTATATAAGTCTAAGTGCTATTGCTAATATGTCCTGCCTTCCTGGGAAGTAGTGCTGCCCTAGAGAAGCTCATAGCCACTAGTTTGTCATCTGACCATGAAAAGCATACCAGAGATAGGTCTGTCAGTTCCAGATCACAAAGGCAGCACTTTGACAAGAACACCAAATCTAGTGTTCTAGTCAGACCCTGATGACTTGGGCCAGGCCCATGGAAGTCTTGGCTTCTAAGCCAATTCTCAAGTTAATTCCACCCCCCCCCCGCACTCTGGGAAGGTAGATTGAGGTTCTCCTGAACCATAAGCCTGGGAAACTCCATCACCAACCCTGTAATCTGTCATCACAGTTTAGAATCAGTGAAGAATTAAAAACAAATGTCTTCTGTTCAAATAGTTCCTAATATCTGCATTATTTGTAATGATAATTTTTCATCAAATTAAGCAAGTTATTGGGACATGCAAATAGTTGAGCAGTAATAAGTGAGACAATAAAATAAGTGTAAAGTAAAACAAATATTAAGTAAAACAATAACATGAGAAATGTGGGGTGCTTGGTACTCTCTGATCTTGGTTGTTGTTGGTGGGGGTATTTTTTGTGGGGTTTTTTTTACAGATGTGTAATTACCAAAGTAAGTAACATTATCAGTGCTAGAAGAGAGTGGGGTTTGCTCTTATTTCATACACTAGGCTAGGGTGTTACCTGTCAGTGTGGAAGGGAGTGATCGTGATGGTTCCTTGATTAGACTGTTCTTTATGTTTGTTTGTAATTCCTTGATTGTGGTACCATTTACTTCTTGACTGTTAGTATAGTGTTAATCTTGGTGTTAATCTCTGCTCATCTGAGTATTGATTGCTGATGAGGAGGTGTTTTGGTCTTTTTGCTTTGTTTTTGGCTTTTTGATTGCCTGTTTTGAATGGCATGTAAATATTGTTTATCTTTACAAGCTTGTTCATGCTTTATCTGAGTGCCAGGCATCCAGGAATTCTCTAGAATTTTTAGACATGGCTTGGTCTAGAATGCTCACAGTTTCCCATTTGAAACTAAGATTAAGTCAGTTCATGTGCTATGAAATTAAGGAGTTTTCATTATGTCTTCTTTTGTAGAGACTCCTGTTTTTTATTCTGGGGCTGCAGGGTCTTTTGGTTTAGTTAGGATGTTTTGGAGGGTTTTAGTTGGTTTATATGCTACACTGATTCCATTGCTTGTAATAGTCTGTTGGTCATTTTTCTGGGATGTTTTTGATATATGGATATTTTCACAGAATATTTTCACAGCTTGTATTGGTTTTGCTATATTGGGTTTTCATACAACTTGTCTTGTGGGAGACTGGATTGTTACTTCGATAGTGGTGCACTTGATTGGTGTAGGTAATTTTATGATGGACTTGTGTTTATAATTTGCCATCATTGCCTCTGCTGATGAGGATATCCAGGAAGGGTACCATGTGTTTTTTTTTCCTTTTCCCTTGTGAATTTTAATTCTTTAAAGATGTTGATATTTCATGTGTCTTCTCCTGTTGGTCCTTTTTTATTATGACAAAGGTGTCATCTACATACGAGGTCTATACTTTGGGTTGTATGTGAGTGCTATAGATTATAGGCGTTGCATTATGGTCTTTGAAAGCAGTTCATCCTGAGCTACAAATATTCTCTTCCACCGATAAATGAGAATTTCTTTTAGTTGTTTACCCATAGAGGATAGAAAAGTGCATTAAATCCAGAAGACAATTGAGCAGATAAATTAGACACACTTTCTACAATAGTTAGTAAATTGCATGCTGATCAAGGTGTGCCAGCAGAGGATGCATAAGAGTGGGAAGAGAAGGATTGAAGTACATTTAAAGCCTATCTGTTCAAAGCTGTACTCTAAATACAACTACAAGGTTCGGCCAGGCTGACAACATCTAGTTTTCTAACATTTTAGCTCCATACGCTCTTGAGCAATGCTAATCCTTAAATGAGGCTGAGTTGCAGTCCTGCTTCAATTATCCCAATATCAGTTTAGCTGGCTTCTAGCTGCTTTGGAAGTGGACTGCCCTGTGTAGATTAAAGATCTCTGTTCTTTTCATCCTTAAGAGGCATAATCTAGCCAAAGTGAAGGAAGTTGAAGTCATCTTAATTTCAGTACAACAGATTTCAGAGGTACTTACTCTCCTGCAAAAATATTGTGAGTCAGAAGCACTTTATGATTTAAACCATGTTCTTACACAATATCAGTCTATGCCTAAAATCAAAAGGGGATTTTGTGTGTGTGTGCTTATTCTTGATGAAATGTTGTTTTCATTATGTTTTCTGAGAATAGCGTTCAGTGCATTGTTGTAGAAACACGTAAGCATTAGATTTCAGATCTATGTCCTAAGGCTCTAGGGCCTAGGCATTAAATAACAGTATCTCTGAGCTTGGATGCATAGAATCACAATGCTTGTATCACTTTTCCACCATCACCCTTATAATAAACTCTTATAATAAACCCAGAAGCAGGAGAAAATGATTATATAATTTCAATTCTGAAAAGTTTCAGAAGGGATTTTTTTTTCTGGTAGTAAAAATGGGGTGTTTTTCAATCTGAAACTATTCAAGACACACTTCTTGAACTGATGAGGAAACAAGCTTTCTTGCTTTCTTGCAGACATTTCATTACCCAAACTACAGTAGGTAACATCATTAGTGGAGCACTGTGCCTAGTTTGGGTAACGAAACATCTGCAAGAAAACAGGCAAGCTCAGAGCGCACCAAGGATCCCTTATGTCAACCCTGAGTTACAAATATTCTCCTTTATTAAACAAAACCAAAGATATTCTTAATATTCAATATTCCTTTGAGTCAGGATCTGATTCCTGGCCTAGTCCCTGCATTTTCCTTGATAAAATCTCAGAATTGATTTGTTTGCTTTCTACTTTCTTCCTTGAGCTGCAAGAGAATGACTGGTCCAAGATCACCCAGCTGGCTTTGTGTATAAGGCAGGATTAAAATTCACAATCTCCTGGTTTCTAGACTAACCATTGCACTCAGCTGGCTTTCTAAGCAAATGAATAGAGGAATGTATATTATTTTCCCTCACTTTCTTTGTGTTAGTGAAATCTTGCAATTGTCAATTTTGTTTTTATTACACATTTTAAAAAGCTAAGAATTTTGTGGAAGCTGAATGGTGCTTCTCCACATGGCAGGGACAGTAGTCACGTTGGGGAGGCGACCTAGCCTGTTCCTATAGGACCGAGTCTGCTCAGTCAAAGAAGTCCCGCCTCTTCCTATAGCTCTCCCAGTTTTTCGACTCGGTCTGGAATAGGACAGGCGTGTCTACTTCTTCTCCAGCACCGAATTGAGCTTAGGACTTCAAATTTCACCTTTCTGGCTGTTTCTCGATCCCAGCGTGAATGGCATTGCTGCCTGGTCCCGCTGAAGAGCTGATTGCAGCTTCGGACTGCTGGCTGGCAGATCCAACATTGCGCACACAGGCTTGCACCGCTGCGCTTCCCAGCTGACTCCCTGTCATCGGAGGCTGGTTGTCCTGCGTTCCACCTCACAGCTGGCTAGCGCGCTTGCCGCCTAGCCCTTGGATTGCTACGCTTAGAGCCTTCAGGCTAGCGGCTCACGTCGCTTGTCAGTGTTCCACTGTCCCTTGAGTAGCGGCTTCGTGGTGGTTTGCACCAAGCGCTATTTTGCCACCTTGTCAGCCTAACACCTCCCAAAATGGCGGACGCCACTAAGTCAAAGGCCCCCCTGTGTGACTAGCTCCCAGGGTAAGAGAGTGCATGAGGTGGATCCTGGGGAGGGTTCCTCTGCACATCAGCACTCCTCCAAGGCCCCCAGGCTTAGAGACCCCCCTCCCCCACCGAAGACTAAACCGTCTTCCTCCTCCTCTCACGAGGGACGCAGGCACAAGGCAATGGAGCGTGCCTTCCAGAAGGCAGAGAAGGTGGCTGCTTCTCTCTCAGCTTCAACATCGGCTTGTCCTCCTTCATTGCCACCCCCTCCAGTGCCCCATCCTCCTGAGACTCCAGCTCTCTCCCCTGATGTTTCAGTTGTGGGGGATTCTTTCACTTCTGCAGAGGCTGCCTCAGTTTTTCCCGCTAATCCAGCGGATGAACCGCCTATTACTCCTCCCCAGCACTTGACTCCTACGGAGTTTCAAGGGGTCCCCCCCCCTCCTACGGCTGTCCCTCCTTCTGCGGCTGACTCCCTTCAGGGAGGCAACATGCCCTTGGAAATTTCTCCAGCTTTGGCTGCTTTGATCTCTGCGTCTATTCAGCAGGGCATTGCAAAGGGCTGGTTCGGAGGTGTCCTCTTAAGTCAGCCGTCATAGCCGCTCGCACCGCTCCCCTCCCATTGATCACTCCGGCCAGGTCGTCAGACGTTCGCCTTCCCCGGACTCCGATAGCCATCTTTCGGATGCAGACCCCATTATGGACCAAGAGCTCTCCGAAGATGAGGGATGAGAACCCGACCAGCCCTCCTTCGTCACCTTTTTAAACCACAGCTGTTCCGGTCTTTACTGTTTACGGCCCAGACCATCACCAAATTGGGCGCTTCTTCCTCCCGTTCGGAGGCTGCTGCATCTTCTGCTGACCCTACTGCATCATTATTCCAGGAGCCCGCGGTTCAGGCCAAGGTTGTTCCTGCGCCTAAGTTGTTCTCCGACGTTGTCCAGCACCAGTGGTCCTTTCCCAGCTTGGGCCCCATTCCCAATGGCTTGGACAGGAGATTTTACAACATGGCCTCTGATTTCGCCAATTTGCTCCAAGTACCCTCCGTTGATGCCCCTATTGTGGCTCTGTCTTCACCTTCTCCCCTCACGGGCCCCGCAGAAGAATCGCTTTGCCCAGAGGACAAGAAGGCGGAACGTACTCTGGTCAAGGGCCGCCAGGCCTCAGCTTGGGCTACCAGGCCTCGTCTCTGGCCCCCTTTTTTAACCGAGCGACAATTCTATGGCTGCGTCAACTACAGCAATGAATTCCTTCTACGGATTTGAGGTCCCATCAGGACATCTCTAAAATCCTTGCCGCGGTTGAATTCTTGGGGGACGCCACCTTGAACGCAGCTCTTTTTTCGGCCAAGGCCATCGGCACTTCGGTCACTTCCCGCCGTCTATTGTGGCTGCGTCAATGGCAAGCTGATGCCAGGAATAAATGGCGCCTCGCATCCTCTCCCTTCTCCAGAGACAAGTTGTTCGGTTCAGCTCTGGATCCTCTCCTGGTAGAAACTAAGGATCACCGCAAGGTTTTGCCAGCTCTCTCGCGGCGTTCTGACTTTCGTCAACAGTCGTCCTTTCGATCTTCTTCCTTTCGGTCCTCTGACGGGGGTTACCTCCAGCAGCAGCAGCGGCAGCAGCGGTTCTTTCCTTCAAGAGGCAATAATCAGTCCGACTCTCAGGTCAGACAGGGGGCCCGTTTTCAGCCACGTAGGTCCTATAGGGGAGGTAGATCCCGTCCCTACCATCGGTCCCGCTAGCCCTTCCTCTGCATCTTGGATTGGGGGTCGACTGTCTTCCTTTGCAGACCAGTGGAATGTTTCCACTTCTGACCCTTGGGTCAGGTGTATTATTCATTTTGGTTTGTCTATTGAGTTTCGTTCTTCCCCTCCTCACCTTTTCATTAGTTGCCCAGTTTCACAGTGCAGGGACAAGCGGGTTCAGGTTGACCTGGCTATCCAGCACCTTTTGGCTGTTAGAGACATTCAACCCGTTCCAGTTTCCCAGCAGGGTCTCTGGTTTTATTCTAGGTTATTTTTAGTTAGGAAGTCCTCGGGGGGTTGAATGCCATCCTGGATCTTAAATCTCTTAATTGGCACATCACCTATTGCCGTTTTAAGATGCAGACCCTTTCCACCATCCTGCTCTCCATCCGCCAGGAGGATTTCCTTTCATCTGTTGATTTAATTGAAGCTTACCTGCACGTTCCCATTTGCCCTGAGCATTGCCAGTTTTTACGTTTTTGTTATCAGGGCCGGCATTACCAGTACCGGGCCTGCCCTTCGGCCTCTCCTCGGCTCCTAGGGTCTTTAGTAAGATCATGGCCTCTCTCATAGGACGTATCCAGACCTTCTCGGTTCGGCTTTTGTTCTACTTGGATGATATTCTCATCCTCTCGCATTCTGAGGCTCAGGCCCGTTCAGACCTCCATCGGTCCCTCCAAATTTTGCAGCTCCACGGGTTTTCAATTAATTAGGCTAAGAGCCACCTTACTCCCTCCACCCATATCCAGCACCTTGGCACTGTGATTGACACGGTTGAATCCAAGGTGTACCTGACCCGAGATCACCAGTCTAGCATTGTGGGGTTGGCTAGTCGCTTCCGGAAGTGACGTTCGGCCTCTCTCCTGGGGTTGTCTCGCTTGCTAGGGAAGATGGTATCCTCCTTCGGAATCACCCCCTGGTCTCGCCTCCACAGTTGGGAACTACAGTGGCTCCTCCTCCCCTACCAACGGGCTCGTCGCAGCACCTCAGTCTCTCAGATCTCTCTTCCACCTGTGGTTCTCTCCTCTCTGGACTGGTGGATGTCCGATGCGATCACACAGGGCTCCTTCTTCCGTGAACCTCAGCGAGCCGTCCTCACCATGGACGCCAGCCTCTTCGGCGGGGGGGCTCACCTCGGCCCCCACTTGGCCCAGGGCCAGTGGTCTGCTCGGGCTCAACCACTCAACATCAATGTACTGGAGCTTCGAGCCATTTATCTCACCCTTCAGGCCTTCAAGAGTCTTCTTCATGGCTGAGACATCCTGGTCCTGACAGACAACGTCTCGGCCAAGGCTTACGTCAACTGGCAGGGGGGTGCCCGCTCCAGGTCCCTCATGAAGGAGGCTCTCTGGCTAGGCCTGTGGGCGAAATCCCATCTCACCTCCATTCAGGCGGCGCACATCTCAGGCTCTGTCAATGTTCAGGCCAACTCGTTGAGCCATTCGCCGATAGACCACGGGGAGTGGAGCATTCATCCCCTCATGTTCCACGACCTGACTCTCCAATTCGGGATGCCATCAGTGGATCTTTTTGCCTTGGAGTCCAATCACTTCCTGCCGCAGTTTTTCTCCCGATATCCAACTCCAGGGGCGGAGGCGGTGGATGCTTTGCGCAGCCCTTGGCCACCTGGTCTTCTGCTATATGCCTTTCCACCACTGCCCCTGATTGCCAGTCGCCAGGAAACTATTGCACGAGAAAGCGCAGCTGCTCCTCCTGGCCCTGTACTGGCCCAGTCAACCTTGGTTCTCAGACCTTCTGTCCCTTTCAGTGGCGCCTCACTGGCTTCTTCCGCAAGACAGGATCTCCCTGTCCCAAGGGGACCTGGTTCATCCCAATCCTCGCTGGTTCCGGCTCACCACCTGGAAGTTGAGCAGCTCCTATTGACCACAGCTATGGTTCCTCCAGACGTCATCTCCACGATCCATGCTGCCCTCCACCAAGCGCATATACAATGCAACTTGGCAAGCGTTTTCTCAATGGTGCAGGCTTCACAAGCTACCTCCTACATCCGCGTCCATCCTCGATGTGTTGGCTTTCCTGCAGTCTGGTTTCGTTTCGGGGCTGGCGCCCAACACCCTTCGTCGTCAGGTTGCCGCCATCTCATTGAAGTTTCTTTCCTTCAAGGTTTCCTTTCTTATCGCCATTACCTCCGCTTGCAGGATCTTGGAGCTGGCGGCTCTTTCTACCCAGCAGGACCTGTGCATTATCCACAACGACAGGGTTGTGCTCCGGCTCAATCCTGTTTTCATCCCGAAAATCAACTCGGCCTTTCACCGTGCACAGGAGCTCATCCTGCCCAACTTTTGCCCTTCTCCCCGTCATCGCCTAGAGAAGGTTTGGCACTCACTGGACGTGCGGCGGGCCCTGTGGATTTACCTGGCCAGGATTTCGTCTTTCCGGCACACCGAGGCGCTCTTCGTATCATTCCAGCCCTCTTTGATGGGTTCCAAGGTCACTGCAACCATGCTCGGCCACTGGATCCGGGCTACCATCTCTCTGCCTTACGAATCCCAGTTGCTGCCAGTTCCTCGCAACATCATGGCCCACTCCACCAGGAGTGCGACCATCTCTGCTGCCTGGTCGACGCAGGCATTTTTGGAGGAAGTGTGCCATGCTGCCACCTGGACATCTCCAATGACCTTTATCTGTCATTATCGTTTGGATTCCTGGGCCTCGGCGGATGCGGCCTTCAGTCGGTGAGTTTTCCAGGGCGTCTGTGCAGAAGCTGCCCCTCAACGCCAGACTTTGGTATGTCCCCAATGTGACTGCCGTCCCTGCCGTGTGAAGAATGGGCATTGGACTTACCTGATACGCCCTTTCTCAGGCAGGCAGGGACAGCAGTCACACCCTCCCTGCTTGGGGCCATCCCTCGGGCATTGGGGCAGGGTGGGCTTTCTTACATGTCTTGTTTTCTTGATTGTAGACACGCTGTCTGCTCCTTCAGCCTCGTCTCAAACTGGGAGAGCTACAGGAAGAGGCAGAACTTCTTTGACTGAGCAGACTCGGTCCTATAGGAACAGGCTAGGTCACCTCCCCAACGTGACTGCCGTCCCTGCCTGCCTGAGAAGGGGCGTATCAGGTAAGTCCAACACCCATTTTATGGCCTTGATTAGCATAAAATACTGATCTAATATTAAAATAAAATTTATACATATATATGCGTGTCAATGTGTGTGTGTGTTTTTGTGAGAAAGGAATGTTAACCTCTGTTAGTGTTGCATATTCTTTTCTTTTTATATATTGTTACTGGATAATTGTTCATCAAGTAATCATTATAAGAAGAACACAGAATTTTAGAATTGGAGAATTGAAAGGGGCGCGCGGGTCCCTAGTCCAACCCTCTGTAATGTTCAAGAAAACCAATTCTATCATTCTTGAGAGGTTGTCCTCTATCTCCTTAAAAATTCCAAAAATGAAATGCCTACAACTTCTGTGGTAGATTGTTCCATTTTGTTACGCATTTTACCATCAGGATTTTTCCCCATATATTTAAATGAAATCTAGTTACCTACAACTTATGTTCATTATTTCTGATCCCAGTTTTTGTAGTAATGGAAAAAAGTGGCACACTATGGAGACAGTAAACCTTTATGCCATAAGGGACTTCAGAAAGGCAAGGAAATAAGGGGGAAATGGTCCAACAACTATCACTGTACTCTTTCCCCTGCCCCAGATGCTGAATTTTTTTTTTACTTAGTTTGACAAACATGTACAAGATAACAGGTATAAGTATAAACATGGACATGAACATAGGAAATTAGTACAAATAAATGGGGACAGTAGGACAGGGATGGAAGGCACGCTGGTGCGCTTATGCACGCCCTCTTTACAGACCTCTTAGGAATGGGGTGAGGTCCACAGTAGACAGTTTAAGGTTGAAGCTGTGGGGGTTTGAGGATGTAACAACGGAGCCAGGTAGAGCATTCCAGGCATTGACCACTCTGTTGCTGAAGTCGTATTTTCTGCAATCGAGTTTGAAGCGGTTTATCTTGAGTTTGTATCTATTGTTTGCCTGTGTATTATTGAGGTAATATTGAGGTAATTATTGAAGCTGAAGTAGTCGTTGACAGGTAGGATGTTGTAGCAGACAATTTTGTGTACTATACTTATTGATCCCTCCCTTTCAATTTGAAGAACCATCTTTTTTTAATTGAATAAATTTAAATCAGAATTCAACACAGCACTAACTAAAAAGGCTCCCTCACACACAAAAATTGATATTACCATCATTAAAGAAACAGTAAATACTCTGTACAGGTAAGGGTTTTATTTATAATTTTATTTTCAATGTCTAACTAGATTACTGAGCAAAAAAAAGAATGAGAAGAAAACCTACATTGTAAAAGGCTGTTTTAAGTGTTCAGATTGCTTCCATCATCATATGTAGAATGGGAAAAAACAGGTATATATTATTATGATCTTAACAGGACAAAATTTACAGGGTAGTCTTAAAATTACACATGAAAGAAGCATGCCGGATTTTATAGAAATTGGTATAAAGGACTTTGAGCTACATGCCTTTAAGAATCCCTTTAAAGTGCCCATAATAGTTTTGCCTTTTACTGAAAATGTTTAAAGATTTAAATTTACAGGAAAGCTAGATCACTATTAAGAGATGAAGGGAAACACTGTGAAGCAAAAATGGATTCTGCGTTGAGGAATATATGAGACAAATTTGAGGGTGATAAATTGATAGATTTTTGTGGAAAGAAAAGGGGTACTATAAAAGATAAATCACATTATCAGGCTAAGTGAAGATTTACAATGAGAGAAAAATGTAGGGTTTCACTTGCTAATTATTCCCATGAAATATGGTTCTTAAGGCAGTCAGATAATACCTCCAAAGAATGACTTACTTCTAAGGGTAGAAGAGGATCATCTAACCAATATGAACAAATGGTCAAATCAAGAATTATTTTCACATGTGCACACTGAAGATGTTATGACTGGGGCAACTAAGGATAATGTCACCACAAGGATCACTCTAAAGCAGACATGTCAGTCTGTCTGCCCTGCCCCAGGTGGCTCTCTAGGAAAGAAAGACGCTTGACTCCATCAGAACATTACAAGAGTCTACTAGAGGGTTTAAACAAGGGTTTACTATAGACAACTGGATGCAGTAAAAGCAAGGCCAGATCTGAAGAAAACTCACTCAAATTGCTACATTGTTCCAAACCTTTAGCCCTCCCCCCCTTTGACCAGTCCGTCAGGGCCCAATAAGATGATAACAGGATGTTTTGAGAACAAGACAATTTGACAAGCAGTTAACATTCCGTTCCCAAATCTTGGGTGCCCCAAAGTCCTTGAAGTGGCTGGATGAAGTGGCTGGATCACACCTCTGCTTCGTGTCTGCACTGGTCTCCCCCACTTCCCCTCTTTGCAATAGGCCCCCTTTCCCCCGCTATCCCCCCCTCTTAGGATTGTGGCAGGCTGCAACACAAGCAATGGGAAGGGCAGCACTGTCATTGAATCCAGTACTCCCTTCCCTAACCAAGGCATTTTATAAGATAAAGTAGCAAGGCTTTTCTTTCCTTTCCTTTTTCCCTTTTTGACCTACAATACAGCTCCTGAGCCACATACTGGAGATGGATTTTCCTGGAGAATTCACCCTGTATCAGAGGGCAAAGTAGAGCCCTTTACTTGCCTGAAGTGAATTAAAAACTATCCCAAATTATCTGGATCTGCTCTGGGTTTGGGATTAATGGCAAATGGAGACACAGTCCTATCTGACAAATACTATCTTGCTCAAATTATTGTATTCCACGGTATTAAAAAAAAACAAGAGAAAAATAAATCTTTTAAAAATGATTCATTCTTACAGATATTTTAGTTATAGTAAAGAAAGATTGCCTTTCTATAGTAAAGAAAGTGTTTGCAATCTGGTGTGTGCGTGTGTGTGTTCATACATACATACATACATACATACATATACACACACACACATACACACACACACACACACACACACACACACTTTATATTTCTGATTACAAATTGATTATTACCACTTAGAAGGGTGAATGCACTGCTGTTTGGGAGATGAGCCACTTCCGGACCTTTGCGCTTCATCATTATAAACATAGACACAAGCCAAAGAATGTCAATCTGTCTTGCATGATACAATTATATAGGCAGCTGATTTCACTAGGAAATTGCCAACTGCTAGTCTGTTTGCAGAAAATAGGGCAGCAGTTTTTTACGAAAATATTGCTGCAAAAGTGCATATTTAAATCATATGGTATTGAGAAAAATCTTAAATTAGAATTGGAAAAAAAGAAAAAAGAGTTAGATGAAAGGAATTCTGAATAAAAAGTTTCATTCTGCCTTTATATGTTAGGATAGAGAACGTACATCCTTTGAAACTTTGTTGGACTCTAAAGCAGGTGAACTCCAGCCAGAACAAGCAACAATAAAAATGTCTGGAGTTAGTGAACACCAATTAATTCTGGTTTCTGACAATAAATCAGTAAGCAAACATATTGCAATACAGCAAGTGACCAATTGTCCATCCCTCTGTTGGATCTGAAAAAATGAGAGTTGATATCACAGATCTTCAAGGTTACATGTACTATGTTTAGAAAAGATTATATTTTTTCCTTTGAGAAAGTGAATACAAGTGATAACCAACATGTATGTTATATATAATTACACACAGAAGAATTTTTTTTTAAAGCATCTCCTGAACAGATTATGTTTTACTCATGAAGAGTAAATATTGCCATTTATTGTATTGGTTCTCAGTAGAGGTCCTAATTCAGCAGAACTTCTTGAGAAAAGAAAGTAAAACATTTTGATTTCTGCTTCATATTGATGCAGCGAAAAAAGATACTTCTACAAATGTTATATTGTAGCATCAATACAATTCCACTGAATATCACAGAAACAATCTAAGAACATATATTTAAATTGCATTGCAAAAGTATGCTGGAATTGAAATATCCTAGTTATATATCTCCAGATATGAAAATCAGTAGCAAAAGGAAAATAACCTTAGTGTCATGAGAAATAGTCTTGTTCATATGTCTACCATTATTGTAATATTCTAAAATATTGGTTTTATTTTTCACCCAGTTCATCAAGACTTCTATCTGCTAACAGAATAGAATATCCTGGCAATATGAATTTCCATTGCTAATATTTTCATATTTCTCCAGAATCTGCTTCAAAATTGAAGAACTTCCTGAAAGAGATTATGTGTTCAAAGGGGAGGAGAAAAGAAGTAACCCTCAGTCCATTAGTGCAAATCATGTCACATAATGTTAGGTGTAAGGCTTTGATGGGTCAGAACTAGATAATGTGTAGCTTTTATTCCATTTAATAAAAGCGGATTATTTAAAAAATCATTTCCATTTTTGCACTACAAAGAGAACACAATCAATTGGAACTAATGAGAACAAAATAGGGCCTTTCTTGTAATGTGGCTATGTAAAATACAGTTCTTGGGGTTTCTCCCCTCTACCTTTTTTGGAGTGAGACTTGTTTTGTCTATCCAATGGGGGCAGGAGGGCAAAAATACAAGTTAAAAATCACTCAAATCATCATCCTTTTCTGTAACCAGTCCCATTATTAAATGAAATGGCTGTTTTGAAAGGAAAATACAAATACTTGAATAAAATTAGAGGCTGTTAAGAACTTATGCACAGAAAAAGCCTTTAACATAAATCGGAGAGGAAGGGGAGATAATAGAGCTTAGAAACCAACCTCTTGGCTAAGAGGAACAAGAGCAGTGGAATAATTTAATTGCTCATCAGCTAATTATATGGTATTATAATGTTAATGTGGCTTCACCATGACAATGTAATAGGTATAGATTGAGGCATATGAAAAAGAAAGTGGATGCCATAATTATAAGTAAGAGCAGAGCTGTTAGAGTAATTATAATGCTTCATCAGGTAATTAACATATTGTTCAACTTGAGATGAGGAGCAAAGAGTGAGGAAGTTAAATATTGAAGGACATGCCTTTGACACTCTAGTGATGTATAAAATTGTTGCAAGGAATGGTGTTATGGATTGACACTTATTTTCTTAAAATTTTTGTTTGTTGTGGTAGTTTTAGATGAGCAAGGAAGTTCTAGAAGTATATTGTGATGTAACCCATATTTCTGGCAGTTAAACATATTGTAAATGTTGAACAAAAAATGTAAGATTCTCAGTCATCTGGATGCCCAAAATAATTGTAGACAACTTGTGATGATCTCTAATGCTGTGCTCAGTTTAGGAAAAAACAGAAGCTGAGAGAATTTCCCTTCCAAAATCTTTGACAGGTACAGGATACTATCCATAAACATTTCATACCTGTTTTCTCTTAAGTTAATTTGGGATAAATTTTATAGATTTTTTTCCACAATTCTTCCCACTGTTATATTGGAAAAGTTTATAATGTAACAGAAAATTGGTAAAAATGTTTTGCAGACTTGCCTCCAGAAGTTGTTTTTAACACAACTTCTGTGTTAAACAGTGCTTCAACGCTGCAAGTTTTTAAGAAGAGATTGGACAACCATTTGTCTGAAATGGTATAGGGTTTCCTGCCTGAGCAGGAGTTGAACTAGAAGACCTCCAAGGTCTCTTCCAACTCTGTTATTCTGTTATTGTACACAATAATTAACAGATAGTATGCAGTAATTTAATTTATAGATTGTCCATCAATTATATTTAAGGTAGACAAATTATATGGGAGAATTTGTTGGAAAAGTCATGAAATAAAAGGAATGTTTAATCACATGTGGTGGACATGTAACTCCCACCCCCCCCCCTCCAATCCTGGAAAGACCTACATAATCTACTACAGAAAATCTTGGAATTTAAATTTGAAATGAAGACACAACTTTTCCTACTAGTTATCTCAGAATAAAATTAACAAGAATCATAATTTAATGAGATATGTACTTATATCTGTGAGAACAACTTTTGATCAACCCTGGGAGAAATACATCATTCCGATAATATCTGATTGGGAATTTAAACTTAGAGAACATACAGCAATGGCAAAACTAACAGTATATCTACAAATAGAAGTTTTACCAGATTTCAGTAAAAATTATTCTCATATATACAACACGTCACATAGCATGGCAAATATAATCATTTACAAACTGGTTTCTAAAGACATTTGTAGACAAATTACCACATGTATAAAAAGGGGGTGGGGGTCAGAAACCCAACAGTTTTTTTTTAATTCTTTATTTCTTTTGTCTTTCTTTGGCAATTAATCTACATACTATTACTAAAACCCTTGCATCTGTCTTTTTGTAATCTTCAATTGGATAAAATAGTTTGCAAGGCAGAAATTTTTAAACCAAGGTACCTCAAATGGGCTAACTTACATAATACCAGGATCCATGACTCCTATGGGAATGAAGTTTGGGAATAATGTAGTTGCTTCACTGCCATTACATTGCTGCTCCTTCAGCATAATCATGCTGCTGCAATCAGCCGTGATCATATGATTGTCATTTCCAAAGCTCCGTGACACATCCCCAGAAATCAGTGTGGAATCTGGCAGGGAGTAACGACAATGGCGAAGCTGGCAGGGAAGGTTACTCTCTCTGTCTTTCGAGCCCTGTAAAATATTGAGGCTCCCCCCCCCCCACCTCACACTACATATATATTTACTAATAGTTTCTTGCCAGTCTTAATTTGTTTTCTGGAATTGAAACTAGTGTCATTTGAAACAAGTAATTTATCTTTGGTGATACATTCATCTTAATAATCACAATTGATCTTAACCAAGAAAGCTATATTTTTCCCCACCTTGTAAAGTCTCTTTTAATTTCTTTCCTTACTTTGACATGTCAAATGCCAACCAAATATTTCATCAACTTTTTTTTTTTTTTGTACCACAAGGTTCCATCTTAGGCCCAGTACTCTTCAATATCTTCATAAATGACTTAGATGAGGAAATAGAAGGGGAACTCACCAAATTTGCAGATGATACTAAACTGGTAGTATTAAATTCCGACTGACGGATTGCGGCAAGGACTGAGGTGAGACAGAGATTCAACAGCTAACATTTATTGAATGAGTGCAACTTCACAGCAACAGCCAGCAACAGAACAGAGCATGCCTGTTTGACAGCTCTTTTATACGCAGCTGTCAAATGGGCAGCCAATCAGGAACAGGTTAGGAATTCTTCACTCCACCAGGGGATGGCTGAAGGAGGCTCCGAACACAACACTCCTCCCCTCCTAGTTCGCGCATGCATAATCCTGAAGATACGCTGGGTGTTGCCAGACTTGGCCTGATCTTCTCAGCTCTGTCCTAGCCATGGGTCCTGGCTTGCCATTCTTGTTGTCTTCTCCGACTGGACTGCCCTTGGACCTGTGTGTCTCCAGCCTCGCTGACGGACTCCCGTCAGGTACAGGCACCATTGCCTCTGGTATGTCGGTTGGGTTACTTTCATCAGAAAAGTTGGTCCCCATTTGCGGTGGGTCGATAGTCTGTCCCAGGCTGGGCTCCTCTTCTGGCATCTCATTTGCTGTCTCCTCGGGTAGCTGCCATGCCCTGCATTCCCTTGGGCCTGAAGCTGATCACAGTGTCACCGCCACACTCTACTCTGGTCTATCTCTACCTTGTACAAGCAAGGCCCGGTGACCCCAACTATCATCCCTGATAGCCACAGTGGGTAGCCAGTGTAGTTCCGGGCATACACAGCATCGCCCATGCCAAATGACTGGTTTGCCCCCTTGGCATCTAGAGGCTGGCTGGGCGAATACTGGGAGTGTAGCCTATCAGGTGTGGTTCTCAACTGCCTGCCCTTAAGTAACTCCACTGGGCTCTTGTTTGTTAGCTGGCATGGCGTGGTGTGCTGGCTGAAGAGATACTTGTCTATTCTTTCCTGCCAGTCCCTGGGGCCCATCCGGCCTAACGCCTCCTAAGCTGATCGTACGGCCCATTCTGCACACCCATTACTGGCCGGATGAAATGGGGAGATTAGGTTGTGACAGATCCCCAGTCCGGTTAGGAACGACTCAAATTTGGTAGAGGTTAGTTGGGGGCTGTTGTCTGACACCAAGAGGTCGGGCAGCCCATGAATCATGAACAATTTACGCAGGGCCCTAATGACCTCCTCCAAGGTGGTATTAGTGCAATTTCTACCTACTTCGAATACGCATCGACTATGACGAAAAATACCTGCACCTGGAATGGGCCCGCAAAATCAATATGGATGCAGGACCAAGGTGCCCTCAGGTCTTCCCATTCCCATGCTGGAGACTTAGGTGGCAGGGGTCTAGTCTCCTGGCACTTTTGGCAGGCCGCAACCCAGTTGGCTATGTTTTGATCCAGCCATGGCCACCAGAGGTGGCTTCTCCCTAGGGCCTTCATCCTCACTATACCCGGGTGTCCCAGATGCAGAGTCCATAGGATTGGCTGTCTGAGGGGAGGGGAAACCACAACCCTATGACCCCATAGTAGACAACCCCTTTGGGTTGAAAGCTTGTGCTGCCTGAGTGTAAAAGGCTGCAGTTCTGGGCTAACAGGTTCTTGGGGTCATCCCCTGCACACCCAGTCTAAGACCCAGGAGATTACCTTATCCCTAGCAGAAAACTTTGCAATGTCACAAGCAGTCACTGGGAGAGAGGAGCTGTCAATCAGAAATATTGGTGAAGCCGGTGCAGGGACTTTCATTAGGGTCTTCAAGGGGCAGCAGCTCAGAGCATCAGCAGGACCGAGGTGCTTTCTGGGTCGGTAGAACAATGTGTACGAGTATGCTGCCAGGAACACTGTCCATCTGGTCATCTTCGGCAAGAGTATCTGAGGTGATTGACAGTCCCCGGTCAAGAGTCCCAATAGCGGCTTGTGGTCAGTAAGGCGTTCAAAGGGGTGACTGTAGAGGTACTTGTGAAACCTCTTGACTCCTGCAACAAGCACCAATGCCTCTTTGTCAATCTGAGAGTAGTTACGTTCTGTGGCAGCTAGGGTCTGGGGAAAAAATGCTATTGGGGCCT
Organism: Ptyas mucosa; assembly: GCA_012654045.1. Taxonomy (NCBI): domain Eukaryota; kingdom Metazoa; phylum Chordata; class Lepidosauria; order Squamata; family Colubridae; genus Ptyas; species Ptyas mucosa. The sequence goes on along the minus strand of WNWU01000006.1, from coordinate 51,594,858 downwards.
CAGTGCCATTGGGCAGCCTGTGACTCAAGACAGCGCTGGCCCCATAAGGGGACACGTCGCAGGCCAAGAGTAGGGGATGCTTTTCACTGTATTGAGTGAGAACCGCATTTGAAACCAAAAGCTGGTTGACAGCTTTGAAAGCCGCAGTGGCTTCAGCAGTCCAAACCCATGGAGCCCTTCTGTCCAAGAGGTGATGCAGAGGCTTGGCCACTGAAGCTTTGTGTGGAAGAAAGATTGCACAAAAGTTCAAGAGGCTCAGAAATGCCTGGAGTTCGGGCTTACTGCATGGCGGTGGTGCCTCTAGAATTGCCTTTGTCTTGGCAGTGGGGTGCAGACCAGACCCATCCACCAGGAACCCTAGGAATTCTACCTGGGGCACAGTGACGATGCATTTGTTCTTCTTTACCTTGAGGCTGACATTCCGGAAACAACGGAGTACCTGGCGGAGTCTGTCCATCAGTTCAGGCGTGCTGGCCGCCAAAACCAGCATGTCGTCAAAATACAGCACAACCCTGGGGATTCATTGGAGTAGGCATTTCATGAGGCACTGGAACAACCCCAGGGCCACACTGATGCCAAACTGGAGGTGGCGGCATTTGAATGCTCCTCTGTGAGTGATGATTGTCTGTGCCTCCACAGTGGAGTCATCAACAGGCAATTGTTGGTAAGCCTGTGCCAAGTCAAGCTTAGCAAAAAATAGATCCCTTTCCCAGGGAATGCAGCAAATGCTGCACAATGGGCACCGGATAAACATGGGCTTGCAATGCCCTATTAAGGGTAGCCCTATAATCTGCACAGATGCAGATCGAGCCATCGCCCTTTATGGGAGTCACGATGGGCATCTCCCACCGGGCATGGTCCACTGGCTCCAGGATGCCTCGGGCAATGAAACTATCCAATTCAGCATCCACCTTGGGTTTCAGGGCGAATGGCACTCGGCGCAGCTTAAGTCTGCGAGGCATACCTGAGGATCCAAGTTGAATGACACCGGTGTCCCTGTATAAGTGCCCAATTGGTCATTGAAGACAGTGGGAAATTCATTGACCAGTGCCTGCAACTCATTTGATCTGATCAAGTTGATACCTTGTATGGTCAACCCTAGGGCTTCAAACCAATTAAGCCCCAGAAGACTAGATAAGGAGCCATCGACAACCACCAATGGCAAACAGCCAGAAAATTCCTTAAAGTGCACTTTGAATTTTCCACTGCCGATGATGGGAATTGGGCTCCCTTGATAGTCTCTCAGCAACAGCTCACAGGGCTTCAAATGCTTCTTAGCCATTCCCAGCACCAGCCTCTTCACTGTACTCCACGAGATGATTGATGTAGCAGATCCTGTGTCCACTTCCATCAGACACGGCTTTCCCTCGATCCTTATGGTGAGGTGGATCTTCTGTTTACCTGACTTCTCTGCCAGTTTGCCAACCACCATCCTTTCAGTCTGGTCTCAGAAAATGGCATAACAGTCTTCTTGGGTCTTGGTTGGTCTCTGCGGTGAGCGCCTATAGGATGACTGCCTAGATGATTGTCCTTCAGCTGACCTTTCTGTGGCTGACCTGACCGACAGACCCTGGCGAGATGGCTCTTCGCCTGCAATGGCGACAGATAGCATCCTTAAAATTGCAGGTTGCTCGAGGATGAGTCCCTCTGCAACTCTTACAGTCGCCTGAGGGGGTATATTGCTCATGGGCCAGCTCTTTTTCCTCACCTCATTAAGGCGATGGACGGCCTCCTCCTCCTCATCGGAATTATCCAGAGGGTTGGCTTTGTTGTAGTGAATAGATGACTCCCTCGGGCTTTGACTCTTTGGCATGTCAGCTAACGATAGGGTGGTGAGTTCTGCTGCACACGCTTTGTCAAAAGCTAATTGAAATGTCAATTCTGGCTTTGCAATCAGCCATGCTTGAGGTGTTCATCCCTCACTCCACTTACTATCCGGTCAAGGAGGTAATCATCTAAATTTACAAATTCACAATGATGTGCCACTCTCCTCAGGGCCGCCACGTACTGATTGATTGATTCCCCTTCAGCCCGGTCTCTGATAAAACTGTTGGTGGCGTGCAATCCTTGAAGGCGCTGGAGCTTAGTGTTTCTTTAACTTGGCCATGAAGTCATCCCAGGTCCCTGAATGTATCGATTGTGGGGCCATCAGTGTCATCGCCATCTAAAACATCTCTGTCCCACAGCAACTGAGAAAATATGCATGCTTACGATCACTCGACAAGTCTGTGTATGCATTGGCAATGAGGAAACATTCAAACTGCGCCACATACCCTCCCACGATCAGTCGATGGGTTGAATGGTGCAAAGTTGTGTGTGGATACCATATCGCCGATCCCAGCAACTGGTTCTGTGTGACTGAGGCCGGAGCGACGTCTCATCGTTCTGAGGGGAAGTGTGCACCAATGACCGCTCCTTAGTGCTTCAGCTCACTCTGCCCCACCATCCCACCTTCGTCGCCAGTATTAAATTCTGAATGATGGGTTGCGGCAAGGACTGAGGCGAGACAGAGATTTAAAAGCTAACATTTATTGAATGAGTGCAACTTCACAGCAACAGCCAGCAACAGGACAGAGCGTGCCCATTTGACAGCTCTTTTATACACAGCTGTCAAATGGGCAGCCAATCAGGAACAGGTTAGGAACTCTTCACTCCACCACGGGATGGCTGATGGAGGCTCCGAACACAACAGGTAGGAATAGCTAACACTCTAGAAGATAGGCTCAAGATCCAGATCAGTGGGTCTCAACCTTCCTAATGCCGCGATCCTTTAATACAGTTCCTCATGTTGTGGTGACCCCCAACCATAAAATTATTCCTAAAACCATTGAAAATATCTGTTTTCAGATGGTCTTAGGCGACCCCTGTGGAAGGGTCATTCAACCTCCAAAGGGGTCCCGACCCACAGGTTGAGAACCACTGATCCAGATGGATCTTGACAGACTTGAACACTGGGCCCTATTGAACAAAACGAAATTCAATGTAGAGAAAAGTAAAGTCTTACACTTAGACAAGAAAAACCAAAAATACACATATAGACTGGGTGAAACCAGGCTTAAAAGCAGTAACTGTAAGAGAGATCTTGGAGTCTTAGCTAAATATGAGCCAGCAGTGTGCAGCAGCAGCCAAAAAGCCAATGAAATCCTAAACTGCATTAACAGAGGGATACAATCAAGATCAAGGGAGGTACTAATACCACTCTATAAAGCCTTAGTAAGACCACACCTAGAGTACTGCATCCAGTTTTGGTCACCAAACTATAAGAAAGATGTTGAGACTTTAGAAAAAGTGCAGAGGAGAGCAACCAGGATGATTAGGGGACTGAAGTCTAAAACAAATGAAGAATAGTTACATGAACTGGGCATGGCTAGTCTAGTAAAGAGAAGGACCAGGAGAAACATGATAGCAGTGTTCCAATCTTTGAGGGGCTGCCACAGAGAGGGAGGGGTCAAGTTATTTTCCAAGGCACCTGAAGGCCAGACAAGGAATAATGGATGGAAACTGAACAAGGAGAGATTTAACCTGGAAATAAGAAGGAATTTTCTGACAGTGAGAACAATCAACCAATGGAACAGCTTGCCTTCGGAAGTTGTGGGAACTTCATCACTGAAGGCTTTCAAGAAGAGATTGGACTGCCATCTGTCAGAAATGGTGCAGGATCTCCTGCTTGGGCGGAGGGTTGGACTAGATGACCTACAAGGTCCCTTCTAACTCTGTTAATCTGTTAAATCTGTATTTCATAGTTCTGTAATGGTTAATTTATTGTATTCATTTATTTGCCCATCTCAACAATTATATCTGGGTGGCATACTAGCATACGTCATAATACTACGTTATATGTGTAACATTTTCACTTAATTTAAGCTTGAACATTTAACTTTAGCAAAATCTCTCTGGCTTTTGAAGCCCAAAATTTGTTTATCAGCTCAAACCTTTTCTGCAAATATTTTAAGGCAATGATAAATAATAGGGGGTGTTCATTGATAAATAAAGAGAGTGGGTATCTTTAGCCTTTATTTATTTGAAAATTGTGAAAACTGCTCCATTGGCTACGATGTTTGCTGTATTATATATTTTTAACTCAGGCTTTGAATTCTCCAAGATTTACAATTTTTTGTTCACTCTTGCAAGTAAAAATTGCCACTGCAGGTTATCAAACTTTTTTTCTGTATCTAAGATAATTAATGCTACTCTTTTTTTTTTTTTGCTGATGTTTTCCTTGTCTTGATTATAAACTTGCTATTGTCCTTTATGTTCTTGTTTGGAATAGATCCTTTTTGAGTGATATGTATTAAGAGCTGGGACATTCTCAGACGGAGTGGGTGGTTAAAAAATGATGAGTGTGACAACTGTGTGATTGAAGCCACACCAATTTTTGTTATATGCAGCACACAAAAAACCCATGTAAAAAAAAGGGCCAACGCTTCAAGTGAAGCAGTTGTAATCTCCATCTTGACTTTTTTAAAAAAAAATCTGCAGCAGATGCCTCTCTGGCCCCTGGAGACTTGTTCTTCAGATTAACCACTTCCATCCTGATTATAAGGAGAATTCTGACTTTGGGCAAATAATATTTGCGTCTGAGTTTCATTCTTGTTCTGCTGTAAGAACTCTTGAGTGATATCTGGAAGAGCTTGCCAAATCTAGCTGAAAACAGAAAGAAAGTTCAAAGAAACAAACACAAATTCTGAGGACTTGTGAACATAGACATGAACGCTGACAAGAGCAGCAGAGCAGAGTAAAAACACAGAAAATTAGAGCAGGAATTGAGACAAGAATGTGATAATCCCCCCCCCCCCCCCATGTGTAATATCAAGTAATTTTGGATTTCAGGAAAAACTGTGGTTGGGTGTTATGGAGAATTTTGTAATTTTGCTTTTATATGCATTGAGACCAGACAGTTGTTGCTGATGGACTGCATGTTGTTGAGTGATGGGCTTTGTTGCTGAGGACTTGTGAACAGTTGGTAGAAGGACCAACAAGTTTTCAAATTTCAGATTCAAAGGTTGGCATGAAATAGAGCCTGGGAGTGGCTTCATGGGCAGTGCAGAGAGCAGACTAGGAACTGCACTTGGGAGACCACAGATCTAATGATAGTGCTGCTGCAACACGTCAGCTGGCTGCTTGGTAGCACATGGCTTGAGGCAGTAAGCACACTCCAAGGGCAGCCCTTTCACTCTCAAAGAGCCTGGCTGGATAGGATTTGTCCCAAAATCCAAACAAGATTTTGGCATAGAGTATTTGCAGGAGGGAGTCCTCTTATTTATAGATGTAGCATGCCAGATGAACAAAACAAGTGTATTTTCTTAATAAGGATTTAGGGGGTAGTTGCATGAATCCAGCCCCTGTTTGTATAATACGCTTAATTGGGTGAAGGAAGGATTTAATGTGTTGTGCAAACATCTTAACTCATTCAATCATCTTCCCAATTATTGTAATTGAGAGGGAGTTAGTTTTAGTTTAAAACATCTTTTGCAGTGTTTGAAACTAAACACAAAGTCAACTACATCCCAGAAACTGGATTAATTGTCAATTTTTCTTTCTGAGATAAAGTTGAAGTCTTAAGAGGCCCCATGAAAACAGGCTACTCTAGGAACTCTATTTTATGCCTTGCCTTCCATAACCATACAGAGATTGAAATAGGGGCAGCAATAATAAAGTTCTACCACATTGTTTCTAATTGCAGCATTCATAATTGTGCCAAAAGAGATATTTTTGGGGCTTAAGAAAATGATAACCTCCCAATTATCTTCATGGAGATGGAGAGGATTCAGAAAGTAATCCATGATTTTATATTGTCAACTCCCAGGCTTCACTCTTAAGGAGCTGAGGTTTGGAGGGGCTCTGTTCCATGCAGGGCCAAATCCCTCCAACAGGCAGCCCTTTCACTCTCAAAGAAACTGTCTACTGGACGGACTCAGCCCTGCAACCCTTATAGTAGCAGGGGTGAGTTCTACTTACCTTTACTACCGGTTCACAATGGGATTATGTGCATGCACTCACTTCGCTTGCACCCATGCCTTGCTTCTACGCATGTGCAGAAGCTTCTGCGCATGTGCAGATTGGTGATGACAACATCTGGGGTAGTGGGCGCGGGCCTCCTGCTGGTTTTACTACCGGTTCTTGCGAACTGGTCCAAACTGGGAGCAACCCACCACTGGTTTGTAGCAGAGGGCATTTGTAGCAATGTGGTGCAAACACTCCATGTTAAAATCCTGCTAGGATTTTGGGTAGACCATTTTTAGCCAGTCCCCAGAACTCCCAGAACCAGAGGGAGTTCTCTTGGCAGGCAACAGAGGTTTGTGATGTTCTCTGCCAGCTTCCTCCATTGACTTTCTGGGGAAGCTGGCAGGGAAGATTGCAAATGGCAATTATGTGACTGTGGTGGGGAGGCTTGGCTACTAGTCATATGTGCGAACAGGTTGCCAAGTACCTGGATTGCAATCACGTGACTGTAGGGGGAATGCAATGGCCATAACTTTAAGAACAGGTCATTCAAGGGCCATCGTAATTTTAAACAGGCCACATGTGTGTTGTAGTAGTTGAGCTGTGTCATGAATAATTGTCTGAAGGGTCTCCTGATCTAGAAAAGGGCACAACAGATGCACTAGATGAACTTGTATAAAGATCTTCTGCTACATGTGCTTCAAGCAAGAGCTGTGAATCCAGGAATATCCACAGATTGTGTTTCACTCTTTAATGGGAAAGTGCTACCCCAATCAAGATTAAACATAGAATATCCCTAGAATACTTGAGCAGGGCTAATATTTTTCATTCATGCATGGATTATTATGGCATGGGTCAATATGGTCAGTATACATTTTGAAGTACTTCCTGAACTAATGCCTGGATGAGAAAGCAGTGTTGCTGTTCTCTAAAGCTTGTGATGCATTATTTCCAACCCCCCCCCCAAAAAAAGTATGAAAATGCATATGAAATATTACTTTTGTTAAACATAAGTGAGCACCTTGGGATAAATTATGTCCTCAAAGTATACATTGGAATAAAATACTTTTGTAAAATATTCATGCAGTTTATGTCACAGTGGAGCAGATTTTAAATATACAAAAACTGAAATAGACTATTTTTTTAATTGAACTGTTGCCAATAAAATGGTAAAATTGGGGATCTAGCTTCTTTTATTAGACATTTGTGTACAGTGTGTGACATTGGCACCGAGGCTTATCCAAAGCTTGTATAATGTCTATTTTCCAGATTTAAGAGCACCTGAGTAGGGCATCAGTATGCACAAAATTTAATCTGACATGTCAGTGTATTGTTTTATATATTTTCTTCCAGTGCTAACAAGACAGAAATGTAGAAGAACAATTTGCTTTGCCTGTGGTTAGTCAAGATTATTCACTCTGAAACTTTCATTGTATCTAGCAGCTTTCTTTGCTCTGCCTATTTCTTTCAGTTTAGATAGTTGTGTTAATTTCATAGCTCATACATGGTTTTATATTGCATATTTTTACATATAACTCTAGTTCTTAAAGGTGAAGTTTTGTAGTAAAAACTATTATCTGATGATAGCATCAGAATCTTTCCTACACTTTTAAAAAATGCACCTGGTCGGAATTGCTGGGCGAGTGAAACCCTTTGTCTTGACTGAAAGAGTGAAACATTGTCACTAGAAGTGTAATGTAGAGAAATTTCTTGAGGCAAGCTTACATGAAACTGCTTGTCACTAAAAAGCCAGTCTTAGCAATTTTCATCATGCAGCATGGAAATTAATTAGTCCAATTTTATGGAAATTACTTCATTATAAGTAACTTCAGCTGGTCCATTCATAAAGCAAGCACTTAAAAAAATTAAGAGCTGTGTAAATTGGTGCCAATTCCCTTTCCGCCCTGCATGGTGTTGGGTTTTTTTTTCCTGCCTAAAAAATGGAAGAGCAACAGATGTGCTGTTTCAAAGGGCCAGCATTCTCTGGCTAAGATGGGTGGATAGCTTGGGCTCCATTTTGCATTCAAACTTAAATAGCAAAATTAACCATTTTAAGCTGGGTGTTTTTATGATGCTTTCTATTGTATGTGGTTGATTTGTTATCTATTCTGCATCCAGTTATCTGGCTTCCCATTGATTTGTCTGTCAATGAGTAGAAAAATGAAAACCACAATTTGTTGACTAGCCAGTCAGAAAGTGATGGATTTTACTAGATAAAACTTAAAAGGCTTTTTGCACCACAGTGCTGCCTAGACTCTATATACAGCAGGGAAGAAGAATTACATTCATCAGATTCTTTAACTCCATGTTGTCCTCACTTCATGATCATAATTGGGACCAGCACCTCTGCTGCTAAGTAGTGCAGTAGTTAAGCAAAACATCATGTGACAGGGACTTGTGATTTTACTGCCAGGTTCTCCCTTGACTCTGCTTGTCAGCAGCTGGCTGTGAAGCACACACATTGTGATCATGTTACCACATTATGTTGTGGCAGTCATAAACGCCTGCCAGTTGCAAAGCTCCTAAATCATGATCACATGACTACAGGGATGTTGCAATAGTCATAAATGTAAGAATCAGTTGTAAGGTTACTTTTCAGTGCTATTGCAATTTCAAATAGTTACTACACAGGGCAGTTGTTAGACAAGAAATACCTGAAATGTTGAATTGGCTCATTTCTATAGGTTCTGCTGTATGGTCAGCATATATAATAGTTGTTTGAAAAGATTACCATGTTGATTTGGAAGAAAACTTCACAGCTGTCCTGATACCCCCTTCTTGAAAAAAATTCTAAATGGTACCCATACTACATTTAACATATGCCTGCCAATAACAAAACTAAGCTTGTCAGCTGGACAGCTGACAGCCCAGGTTCAAGACTGAAGTGTTGCACAATAGGCTGAGCTCCTGTCACTTGCCCACGGTTCCTGCCAACCTAGCAGATTGAAAGCATGCAAATGCAAGTAAATAAACAGGTACCCCTTTGGTGGGAAGGTAACCACATTCCATATACCTCGGCATATAGTTATGCTGGTCATATGACCATGGAAGTGTTTTCAGACAATGCTAGCTCCCCTGGCTAAGAAAGGAAGATGAGCACCACCCACTACAGCTGGACATGAATGGACAGGCATTCATTTATTCCTGTCAATAACAAAGCTGTTGTTTATATTAAGACTCTTAAAGTGGCAGCATCTTTTTTTCAGATTCTCATGGAGGATAGGATGCTTTATTGAATGGTAGAGAGGAATGAGCATCCGCAGCCATAGTTCAGATATCTCTTAATCAGTCATGGAGGAAGACGGTATCAACCTGCAAAATATCTTATGTATAATAAACTTGAATTACATATTAACTGCACAAATATATAAACAAGGATGGAATTTCCGATGTGTAATATATGGATATGGGAGCATTTCTGTAAGGCCATCAACAGAAAGAGAGAAACAGTATTATGTATCTCCTTCTATTAATCTTTTATTTCACAAAAGCTTATTTTCATAAGTTTTAAACAAGCTCCTCACAGTGGAGTAATCCATGATTTTTCCAAGATGGTTTTTAAGAAATAAGAAATTATATTAGGAAGGTCAGCTTTACCAGTACTGATACATGAAGTAATGTTCTTTATATTTTCCACTGATATTTTGTTTTTAGATTTTCATATATTTTAAAGTATGTATTTAATATTTGAACTTATGTACCTCTTCAATTGATCTGCAATATAGTAAAATGTTCCATTAACACTTTTGAATTTGGGCCAATATGTGTATAATCTGTTTAGATTTTAGTTGTAAACCAAAGGCAAAAGTTAGAGAGTATGTACTTTCAATTGAGAAGTATTAGATATATATTTATAAACTAATTGCATTAATTTTCAAATTATCTTTAAGGCAAAAATAAAATGTAGATCAAATTTACAGTTCTATAAAATTGGAAATTTGTTTATTTTTAAAATTTCTATAGACATGCTCAGATTGCCAAAGGGTTTTGAGAGAAAGAAATAGTGCAACTTTTCATTCTCTTTCTTTTCCCCCAATTCATCTGATTTATCAAATCTGATAGATTTTCTTAACCCTACATCCTCTGTTGGAAGGGAGGGAATTATTTTATAACAGATAAGACCAGAGAGAAGGTATTTATTGGAAGGGGTTGAATGTTGCAATATTTGCATTGGAGCTTTCTCAATGTGTTTGGAGGTGGTGAAGTGTTTTGATACCTTCTCTACTTTCTGTAAACCTACAGAATTGTTCATACTGAATACAAAAAGGTGACATATCTGTTTTTGAATCCAAAGATTTAAATACATTTCCTATTGGCAGCTAAAGGAGAAAGCACAGATGGCTTAGCATAAGGTTCTTTCAAATGTTCTGAAATATTATTTTTACCAAATATTATAAGAGCATTTCTGAAATGTTATCTTTTATTTGTATCAATATGCACATTTGATGAGGGGGCAGGAAAATGAAAATTATGGAAGAAAATATATTATTTACTTCTTGCAGCTCCCAGAATCCTGAAACTTTATGTTACTAAAATTAAATTTTCTGCCTCCTCCTCCATCATCTGTTTTCAGTTTACAGGATCGAAAATAATCTTCTGGAGTATGCTAATTTATTGAGATATCTTTTCATCACTAATTGGGCATAAGCCAAGTGACCAAATCATGATAATGTGACCTCATGGGTGCTATGATGGCCACAACTTCAAAAACCGTTCAGTGTCATTGTAACTTTGGTTTGGAAGGAGTGGTCATAACCTGAGGACTATCTATATAAAGAGAGAGATTGGAACTGACATTCTAATTTCTCTCTCCCTTTGATTTGCAGGCAGGGTGGATTCTCCCCTGATCAACAGAATCAGAATTACAGGCATGACAGGAGATAGAAGACCTGCCCTTTTAACAGGCATCAACACACATTAAACATATAACTAAGGGTAGGGCTTTGATCATTCTAATCCCCATGCCATCGCATCACTGCTGATCCTACCACAGAAGCCCATGGCCTACTGAATTGCATTTTGTTTAACAATGCCATTTTGTGGTAGGAATAGCTGTGAGTGGGATGTATTCTCTTTTCTATCCATTGCAGTGATTTAGGGGATTTGGGATAAGCATAAATGTTTGGAAGGAGAGAATTGTCATTGCAATCTCACTGCAAAAGAAGAAGCCTTTCTGCCTAAAGTTAGATAGAGCTATTTATTTCAGCTTGTGTGGTCAGGATAATTCTGTTTGGAGACAAAAAAAGAAGACCAGAATCAGTCTGGAATGTTCTTATAGTCATCTGGATTTGTTTACATTACTTTCACTTGCTGTATCTTGAGGAAGATATAAACAAAGTATTTTATTTTTTATAATTATCTTTATGGCATAAGACCAAACAACTAAATACTCTATCTATCTATCTATCTATCTATCTATCTATCTATCTATCTATCTATTTATTTTAACTTTTATACCGCCCTTCTCCTTTCGGACTCAGGGCGGTGAACAGCCAAAATAAAAACATTTATACACAAAAGTTAAAATACTTTAAAATAAATTAAATAGAATTTGGCCCACTAATTTAAAATATTTCGATTTAAAATCAATATCAAATTTTAAAACCAAGATAAAATCAGGCCAGCCCGGCTAACTGAAAAAGGTGGGTTTTTAGGGCCCGACAAAAAGTCTGGAGGTCTGGAATCACCCGTATCTCTGGGGGTAGATCGTTCCAGAGAGTGGGCACCACCACAGAGAAGGCTCTCCCCCTGGGGGTCACCAGCCGGCATTGTCTGGCTGACGGCACCCTGAGGAGGCCTTCTCTGTGGGAGCGAACTGGCTAGTGGGAGGCAATTGGTGGCAGAAGGTGGTCCCGTAGATACCCCGGCCCTAAGCCATGGAGTGCTTTAAAGGTGATCACCAACACCTTGAACCGCACCCGGAAGTCCACCGGGAGCCAATGCAGCTCGCGCAGGAGAGGAGTCACATGGGAGCACCCCGTCGCTCCCATAATCCCCTGCGCGGCCACATTCTGCACCAGTTGGAGCCTCCGGGTGCACCCCAAGGGGAGCCCCATGTAGAGAGTGTTACAGTAGTCCAGACGGGAAGTGACAAGTGCTTGAGTGACCGTGCGTAAGGAGTCCCGATCTACTTAAACATCTTCACTGTCAATTCTAAGGCTGCTTGATGCATCTATTGCCATTTGATTTTAACTTAACTTATTCAGTTAGGTGATGTCCAATTCCAGACAACTCAGGCAGGGTGTATTACAGTGTATCAGAGAGAAAAAAATGCAGTATGAATAATAACAAGAAAAATACCAAGACAAATAAGGAAGAAAATGAAGATGCTGGTCCAACCAACAACACACACACACACACACACACACACACAATACCACAAGGGACTGGAGCTAGATCTTTAAAGCCCCCTAGAATAGCATCAAGATGGGAGCCTCAATCGGATTCTCAATGCAGAGACCAGAGCCACAAGAGAGAAGGTATGTTTCCTTGGCCTTCAAAGGTGACATTGTATAATTGAAAGGATCTGGATTATACCAACTCTGTCAGCTCATAACAGCCACATAAACCACAAGGGAGATAGGTGGATGCTCAAATAACTAGGTTCTGTGCTATATAGGACTTTATAGGTCATCACCAGCATCTTGGATCACACTAGAAGCAGATTGCCAACTAGTGTAGCAAACAGAGCATAAGTGCCAATTTATCATACTGTCTTGTTTATATTTAATCCTAGCCCCATTTTTTTCATAGTGCTCCTTAGCTTTTATTACTAGTGCTTTGAGTTCATTTGCATTTTTAGCTATCCGAGTAGTATTATTAGCATACTGCAGGTTATTGATATTTCTTTTTTCAGTTTTAAAATCATATTCATCTTCTCTCAGTCCAGCCTTCCTAAATATAAATTTAGCATATACAGTCTTGTCTCATTTCTTTGCCAACTTGGAGCCAGTCTATTTCACTATGTCTATCTAGACTATGGCTTTCTGTCTTGTGTACAGTTTTTGCATGAAGGCAGTGAGTTGTTCTGGGATTCCCATTTTCTTAAGGACATTTCACATTTTGACTGTCAATAGACTTGAAGGCCTTTGTAAAATAAATTAAAGATATATTGATTTAATTTTAGTATTCTTTGACTTTATTATCCAGTAATACCAATGAAATAATCATTGGACTGGAGAAAAAGGTGATTTCCTGCTTCATTTCTGTTTTCTAGGCCATAACATCCAACTATATTTTCTTTCAAGCTATTTCAGTCTCTAGTCACAAGCAGCACATCTTGCTTACATGTTCTATCAATTTCAGATTGAATTTGATAATAAAACCTTTTACTCTAATCTCTTCTTCCTCTGCATCAGCATACACTTGGATAATCATCATATTAAAGATTTACCTATATATTCTAATTGATATTTATTTTGGTCATTGATTGCTTTGTACCCAATTTTTCCTAATAATGGAAACGTTAATACATACATGCAAAGATACAGGGATAGCATTTTACACAAGCTATTGAACTTGGAAAGGATTAGTAAAAATGATTTTAGGAAATATATAATTAGGGTTCTAGAATGATCTTGTTTTTCTAAAGTTGTGAGTTCATTTTATTTTTATTTTCTTGCTTTGGGTTGAAATTTTCTATAATAGAAAATATTAGGTCCATTCAAATATTTTGCTTTCAGTTATAGTCAACAAGCCATTTCCTTTTATTTGTAGTTAATTTTCATTGGTTACTACCTTTCCTACAAGTTTTCCTGTCCCAAATATCTTCCCGGTTGTTTATCTGAAAGTACCCTTGTGTGATTCTGATGAAAAATAGGCAGGGGGCAAATAAAGTGAAAAATGAACATTAAGACTTAAAGAATATATTTGTGCATTTATCCTGCAAAAATGACTTTTAACAATGGCATGTGTTTATTCATAATTTCTGCCATAACATTAGCACCAGAAATCAGGTGTCACAGAAAAAGACTAAGATGTTTTTTTCTGTCTTTCCATAGGGCAGAATAAAGAAATAATGGAGTTAAATTACAGGAAGGTAGATTTTGGTTAAACATTAAGAAAAACTTCCCAATGGTAAGAATAGCTCAATGATAGAAACAATTACCTCAAGAGATAGTACACTCTCTTTCATTATTTGGAATGAAATGGAAAATAATGGAAAATAATCTTTTGGCCACATTTTAATATGAATTCCTATACAGAACTGAGCTTGGACTCGGTAGCTTAGATGGGTCCATCCAACTCTATCATTCAATGATTCTTTGCTGAAATATGGGCATTTTATTAAGCATTATTACAATATTATTAGGAAGAAAAGCAACATTAATAATTTTAAAAGATTTTTTTTTTTTGAAAATGATATCAGAGCAAGAGGTGGCCATTTAACTCTAGGTTTTACAGATATCTAAGACTTTAAATTCTTTCCAGTCTAGATTGAAAGTATAGTTTTAGCTGTAGTCAGTTTAAGATAATGCTTCTTGGCAACTTCAAGATGTGTGGACTTCAATTCCCAGAAGTCCTCAGCCAGCATGCTGAGGGTGGGTACTCACTTGCTTCTGATTCCAAAATATTCATCCACTGCATCTGAATGGGGATTGAAATCATAGGTTTCTTTTAACATAGTTCCAGAACAATACAACTGTGGGTTCTCAATATCACACATTTTCACACAGTGACACAAATAAGACATTTGTCATTTATATAATACTATCCTGATGTGCATGACACCAGTCTCCCATTAAACCCAACCCAATCCTGATGCCTGTGGATGGGATCAATATTTGCAAAGGAACAAATATTTGAGATATGGATATTTAATATTTATACTTTTCTTAACTTAAGACATTTTAGGAGATTGTTTTAAAATGAAAAATTAAATAAAAAGCATTTCCAAATTTATTACTAAATATTTTACTGTGGTCCATTTTACTTTTGAGCCTTAAGAATGACTGATGGGGATAATTGAAATTCATGAGACCAAAGTCAAGATTGGTTATTGCTCCAGATGTTACAGTAATTACCTTGTTCTGAAATCTACTTTTAATTAACATAATTATTGTTTTTTCTGCAATTAGTAGTATCTCTTCATTTTAACTAAATCTATGTGTGTACAAATGGAAGTTACTTCCATTTGAGATCAGAATGCTATAACTACTGTAATTGCTGACTGAATGGCTTATTCTGATTTCTATAGATTAACATTATATATTTGGGATTACTTGTTTTATTTTATCTTACTCTGCTATAGAAAATAGGGCCAAAATAAATATATCCCAGCTAGACTATTACATATATACCCTTCTCAAGCACAATTCATTGGGCATTAATCAGTTAGTAATTAAAAACAATTATTGAGTCTTTGTAAGGACATATAATGTAGTTTTTCTGACAAAATATGGTACTCATTTAAGGGAAGGGAGAAATTTTGTTTGGTTTGCATTTATGACATTGTAACCTCAGAGCCAAAACTATGCCAATTGAAACATAGTTATCTTTCAGATTGTGCACTTTCTGAGTTTCACAATACAGTTTCAGTTCAAAAATTCATAGAAAATGAATAGGAACACTTTTATACAAAACTCAGTGTAGTTTTGAAAGAAAGGGAAATGTAAACATGAGTATGTGAGAGGGATTATATACAAAAATAGTTATGACTTATGTTATTTTTGAAACTTGCAAACAGATGTATATATTGGACAAAACAGATGCCAAATTGATACAGAAAAAGACTCATTTGTCCATCCTCAGCCCTGATGGAATTGTAGAATAAAAAACCCATATTTGTTTACTTTAAACAGTGAAATTGTCTTTTGGAGCTTGATTAGAAATAGCCAAGAAATCAAGAAATTTGATTGCTCTATTCAGTATACTATAGATTAAAAACAGTTGCCACTCTCATTATTGCAATATATGGAATTTGCTGAGCTAGATCTAGAGAATGCAGAGGAAATATTTGCAGATGAAGCTAAAGTAGTTTTAAGCCCCCTTCTCAAATGCCAGCACAGCCCAAGACTGATCACTGATTTAAAGGGCTTCAAAAGCAGATTGGCATGTCATTCAGAAGCAGTCAGAAGCCTGTAGCCTTGATGAATCATAGATTTCACTGGACTGCATGCAATTACTCTAATGAGCATTCTTTCCACCTATCATTTACAGTTGATTTTAGAATTCTCTAAATAATGAAAGTCTTAATTAGAAGAAAAGTCTGTTGTTTTATCCCACCTCAGGTTGTATCCTGGGTTTTTATTTTTTAACCAAGCTGTCTTCATTAACAGAAGTAGAGAGAGAAGGGCATATTATGGAGGGCAGAGGAGGAATTCTCTTGAAGAAAGTGCTTTAGTCTCTAATGGGAGTTCTGGTCAGGCCAACCTCATCAAGTTAGCTCAGGTCAAGTCAGATGCCAGACCAGGCACGGATGATGTCCTTGGAGAAAACAGTAGCAGCTGCTTATTGATGTGGATGGATTATATGGTGTCCAGACATTCACCTGAGACTAATGTAGGCATGCATACTCTTGGTGCTTTTATACAAATGTGGAAACAACGATTGTATTGCTGTTCCAGAGAAACCTGGATGCTGCTTTTCATTTTAAAAAATGTTTCAAATATTTCATAGAGCGGTAATTGTCCAGGCCTCACCAATCAGTTTTATGCAGTGTAATTTTATAAACACCATATAGCCCCTTTCTCAGCCTGAATGTGTTACACCTGAATTTTCAAAATATCATTCCCTGCCCCAGAGAGTCAGATGTGGAGAAGGGGCAGTGCAGAGAAGGAAAAAAACCAGATATTTTAAAATCTATCCAAAGCAATCCACATCTCCAGATCAGGATCAGCACAGCTGCAAAAGTGGGGGGGGGGGGGGAGAATGGGATATTATCTGTTTCTTGATTAGAGCTTTAATTCAATGTTGCTTGATAAAAAATAAGACAAAATAAGCAAAAGTAAGGCTGCAACCATATTTTCACTTACCGGTATATAGGAAAATGACCTATTAATTGTGAGGATTACATCTGTGCTGTAAAAATAACCACATTTTAAATATCTTTCTGACAATATTAGCAAGTTACATAAACCTTTTTGCTCAGAGTTCCCTAACCTCCTGTTATAGTTGCCCCGTATTACCAAGCATGTTTATTTTAAATTACATATTGAATGCACATTGACATCAAAGAAGATACATGATTCATTTCATTCTTGTTTTCACATTTTGTTTAATTTATAATTTTGTCTTAAGGTATCTTTGTTGGGGTCCATTTGTTAAACACATTCATTCATTTATATACTGGCCTTCTGCCATTATAGAACTTTATGAAATATATTATCTTCAATAGAAAGCTTTAATTTGTTTTAGCAGCTAGGTCAGTTTACCAAAACAAGTTAGTTGGTTGAGTAAACTGTTAGCTGAACTGTTAGTTCAGACCACAGAAAGATCTCTTATGATTGAATATTCCTGCTTTTATATAAAAAATCCTGTACATAGATGGAAAATATTTTGGTGAGAAAGGTTTGCACTAATAGTTATATTGATACTCCAGTTTTCTGCATGCAGTTAATTTTAATATGAAGGAAGTTTAAGTCATTAATGCCCCAGTGGTAATATGAAGGGGCATAAAGAAGTCATAAATCAATCCCTTGGATTAAAAAGTCCAATGAAAAACACTGAAATGTTTTGACATACTAATGTGATTTTCCCTTAATCTAAATTGAGAGTTGTAGCGGGCATATCTACTCTTTATTAGACATCAGCCTTCCAGCTTTGCCAAAATCCGTGAAGAACTATGCAGCACTTATGAATTTGCTGAGATTGGAACCAAGGAGCTGTTCTGTTTCTGCATGACTCCTTGTGAACCTCTGGTTTCCATTATTTGACATGTTCAAGAATATGTTTCCATAATTGGAACAAGTGGAGCTATGAAATGTTCTCTTTTGAGAGTAGTATGGACATGCTTTTCTATTTTTCAAGGCAAGAGGAATTTTACGCATGAGTGGCAACAGTGTTGTTTTGAAGCTGCAGTCAAATTATGGGTTCATGGAGGTCAGATATCGGTTTTCATTTGGCATCTTTACCTAATGGAGCCTCTATGAGATATCTAACTCTAATAGCTTGCAACAGATGTGGATGGAGTAATATTTATGTTCCGTAATAAATATGAAAAAAAAGTTTTAAAATCCAATTATGCCTGACTTAATGCAAGCATGCTTATTACACCAGAATTAAGAAGGTTCTGAAGAAATGATGGCATTAATGTGGTGTACCAGGAGTGGCTTTAGATCAGTTTTCTTGAACTGATGGCACACTGCTCTGAAAACTGCTGAGTTTTAAAGGAAAAGTTTGACACAAATAGATAATCATCTCTACTGTTCAAAGGGGGAGGATACTAAACCTGGTGCCTATGCAACTTTTGGATTCTGAGGATGGCTGATAACAATCTCTACCACATAAATCTCTATCAACTACTGTAGACTTTTAATGCCTGGAAGGAAAGGTAATCTCTGTTAGAAAAGTGACTTCCTTTCCCCCTAAACCATTCAACAAAGTATAATTCAAAGTAGGCATTCTTTTCAAGAAATTACCATTGATTTAATTATTTATTCATTTGTATTTCATCTTTTCAGCAGAATATTATTCAAACCAAAGCAACTAGAAATTTAAAAAATAGATTATTGGAAGGGTAAATACTGGTCCAAAAGCAACAACAATTTCAAATCTAACAATTCGTTGTCTGACAGTAAAAGAATCCAGGAAAGCTGGATACAAGCTCGTGATAGAACAAATGTTCTTTCTGACCTCTTATTCCTAAATCATTTTGCAGCTTTGAAGGGCCAATCCAGCTTCAGCACCTTGACATTCATATCAGTTACTGACTGCAAGTGAAGATTTTGAGGGTGCAGGTGTGTAGCTGCTTGGACTTAGTCCCAAACAGCTCATGAAACCAATAACTGTCAGAGCATGTATCATATCTATTTAGTACTCAGCCATACATAACACATCTGGAGGGTGAATATGCCTAATCTCCAGAAAACACACCCACACACTCTTAGCAGGCTTTGCTTCATCTGCTTTGTGATATGTTAATTAACTCTAAAATGCCCTCTTTTCTTTGTTGATTCAGAAGACAAAGAGAACAATTGTTCTTTCAGTGAAGGATACATTTTTTAAAAAATGATGTGTTATCAGTGGTTAGAACCAATAGTCCTTTGTGGCTGATGTGTATAAAATGGCAATCTGTGGTACTGCAAAACGTCAGGCATTTATATATGGTTATGCGGGGGGGAGAATGCCCCCCTCTTTGGGTTAGAGATTGCATTGTTAAGGACAAATTGGTCCTCCTACTTCAAATTCAGATGTAATTCTAGCAATTCAGACTAACAACATTTTAATAAGGAATCCCAGCAGACCAAAATAGGAACAAAATCAACGATTTTCCATGGACAATCCAGAAAACAGTTCCTGTTTTTAATAACGTGGGCAGCCAGGATGTGTGCTACCTTTTTAAATGTGATTCAGTACAGTTTGGTTTTTTAAGAAAATTGTCTTTAAGTAAAACGGTGCAACCCATATAGAGCCTACTCATAGGCATTGTTTATGTGTCTCCTTTGCCAAACAAGTCCCAAAGCTATGGGCAGGGTCAATAGGGGGCATGCTGTCATAGGGGCAGGGCAAATGCGTGTGACCTGCATGCTCTCTTCAAATGGTCTTAACCATAATAAGATATGTGCTATTCATCTTAGGTTTGCTTCAGTTTAAACAATTGAGTTAGGGCTGTGCAAATATTTTTCTGGTAATATTTGCCTCTGCTGAATAAAAAGCCTTATATCTGGGAGAAGCATGCATACTTATATCAAAATGTGACTTGAGTAGATACCCCTGTCTGATGAATAATATGAATTAAAAAATCCATTAGTTTCCTCTAATCCCAGCGATGGCTTCCTAAATGCATTACTTTTGAAGGAGAAGGCAAATTGCTCTTGTACCTGGTATGAGACGGCCTTAATAATTCTGGCTAGAAGCAATTTTTATTTATTTCCCTGTAGGTTTTAATAGATGTGCAGTATTATAACTAGGAACATACTATTCCTTCATCTTGTCAAGTCCTATTTCTCCTTACATCAGCTTGTGGGTGATGATATTCACCAGGTTTCTGCCTGCAGAAGGCCAGCAAGACTAAACTACTTTTCATTTTCCAAACTTTTGGCTCAGCAACCCGGTTGATTTCCTTATAATGTGTGCTTAAGAACCTGACCAGAAGTACAGCATTTCAAAAAAAAATTAGTTGAAGCTATCATGTTGAGTATATCAAAGATACAGCAAATCAGATAAGTTAGTGATCAGTGCTATTTTTACAATTTCTTCATAGCCATTTCATCTGATAGTTTGTATATGGGTGCCTATGGCTGTGTATGTGTGCACACATGTACTTTATATAATATTATTTCAATTTATATGGCCAGCCATATCAAATTCATGACTCTGGTGTTTAGAAACAGCAAAATACATTAAAAAACATAGCATATGATAGCTATGTTATACACATAGCACATGTAAATTGTAGCCCAGGGTAAAAGTATATTCATCAATAGCAAATCAACATAACCAATAACATCTGCTGATCCCCAGGTTTGGTGACAGAATCAGATCTTCAATGCCAGTGTAATTTTTGGAGAAAGGATATTCCAGAGTGCAGCTGCCATGAAGGAATAGGCTCGCTACCTGCGGCCCACCAAGGGCACTCCCAAATTCATAGGAACTTAAGTATGCCTCTTGCCAGATCCAATGGGACAGATAGACATAATTGAGGAAAGGTGGTCACTCAAATAACCTGCCCCATACCATAAAGAGCTTTATAGGTTGCATCTTGCATTAGCCTGGAAGCATATGGCAACCAATGTAGCTCATGGAGCAGCGGTGCTACATGTGCTGATTGAAGAATGCACATAAATACACACCCTACAGTTTTGCACCAACTGTAGCATATGGATGCTCTTCAAAGGCAGCCCCATGTAAGTTGCATTGCAGTAGGCCACTCGAGGTAATCAAGGCATAAGTGATTGTGAGCAGGGCCTCCCAGTCCAGGAAAGCGGCATACAATCCAATCCAACAGCAGCCACAAGTCCAGGAGGACCCACAAATTGTACACTGGGGGAGTGCAACCTCATCCAAACTTAATGATGAAGAATCTGAGAACCAGGGGGCCTAATATCCAAAACCACCCAGCGCTGAACTGCAACATATTTCCAAACCCCATGGTCTTTAGTCACTGAGGCAGTACCTTCATGATATTGTTTTATGATTATGATATTGCATCCAGGATGGAAATGTAAGGAAAATATGATGTATTTTTAAATATATTGGTTTCATATTTAAATATATTGGTTTCATACTGACAAGACAAGGAAATCCACTAAATAGTTGCTTCCACACGAGACAAATATCTGTGCATAAGGTAAGTTCATGGACAAATATAATAGACAATGATCTATGATAGATATATTCATAGACAATGAATTTGTCAGGCAGTTATAGATGCACCTATATACTCTAGATTAGGATACTGCTGCACTGATTGTTATAATAGCTCACATTATTGGAATAATTTCAAAACAATTTAAAGGTTCTTTTATCTGGGTTGTTCTAAAAATTGAGACAAATTATCAGTTTGGTGTGGCCAAACAATACATATTGAAGCTTTGATGTTTGACTGTGTTTTGTTAGCTTCATACAGTGTATACAGTATGTTTATATTTGTTCCACACTCCACAGAGAGTACCAGTATTCAAAAGTTTATCCATTCCTCCCTCCCCTCCCCTCTGGTTTTTGTCATGTCCAAAAGAAAAGAAAAGAAATAGCATCCTTTTCTGTTTCTGTCATTTGCTTGTCATTAAACTGTGCTATCAAGTTACTATTTTTTTCACTAACGTTCAGAAATTGGACATTACATATTTTGAAAATGGCAATGGAAGTTTGAGAAAATAAACTTTCAAAAGCGAGGAAAAGCTGAAATTGCATGTTATAACATGAAAAAATTATTTATATTTGGGGTGTTCTTTGTTACACATTTGTATTATATTTTTGTCTTTAAAATTTTGTTAATGTTACCTGCCATTGCCGTGGTTCTCATTTGAAATGCAATGAATCATATAAGGCTATTAAAAAGAAATACGGAAATCTATAAACTAGTGCACTGGGGGAAAAAATGGAGCATGAAAAGATGTCCATTGTCAAGGTGGATAAATATTTAGCCTCTGCATAAACTGAAATAAGATTGTTGTTGTTAAGATGAATGAAGAGGCAGGGCAGCCTGTGCAGCCAAGCCTTTTTTCAAACTGAAAATCTATAACAGAGTTTCTTACCATTCTGATGTGCAGAATACACATGCACATTCATATCCGAATGAGGTATTAATTTCTCAGGATTCAAGATTATTAGGATTCAAACTATTATTTATCCTTTCCTAAAATTCCCACAAGCCATCAAAATAGAGTTTGGATTCAGCTGTAAGAATAGGCTATGGCAAAACAAAGGTGCTCTAGAAAAATAATAACAAATTTCATGCTATTCTGCATCTCATGTGAAATTAAAAAGGTAAAAATAACAACTACCACCACATCTTGTAATACAGTTTCTTTTAAAATTCATATGATAACAGGTGGATGCTATACATTTCTTACAAATCCTTCTTTTCTTTTTGCAAAGATTATTTCACAGCATAGTTAGAAGAGTAGCAGGGATGCTCAGCAGCAGGATGCTGTAAACATCAGTCATGTTGGATATTAGTAGGTCTTTGAAAGAAACATTCTTCAGAGGGAAAGGACACAGTGAAATCTAATACTCTCATTTATGACTGTTGATGGAACACTCAAAACATTATTAAGCTATTCAGTATAAACTGTGGGAGGTGTTGGTTTTCTGTGGACTTAATTCCACCGATTTGCTTGTTCTCCAGCATTCTGTTATTGAGTAATTTGGAGATAATGTGTCATATTGGGAATCAATGCTCTGTTTTCATGTACTAATAGCATTGCAGCAGTTGTCCAGGAAGGGGGGGGGGGGGAATACTTTGACTACTGACAATAAACATTTTCATAAATAGTGGGCTGTGGCCATCTACCATTTTATTTTCTAAGAAGGTCTGTGGGGTCTATAAACTTTGTGGAGGTGAAGCTGATGTGCTGGAAGTTTGTTTTTCAGTATGCCATCTTCCTTCTAAATCCTGTAGGTGTTAGGATACCTGCTTGCAGGGATATTGCCACTAGGCACTTTATTACAACTTTGGAATCAGATGTAACTTATTTCCAGCATATTAAGTGGGCAAACCTCTTTTTAAATTAAAGTCAGTTCATTCACCCCTCTTTGCTTCTTTTACCATGCTGAAGAGCTGGTTCCAAACAGTCATAACCTCCCTTGTATCAGTTGAAAATGACACAAATTGAGTACTGTGCATATACAGCACATGTCTCACTATTGCATGAAAGGTAGCTCTTTATTTTACTGTGCTTACAAACAAGCCTAGGTATGTTCTGCTCTATGGATCCCCTCTTTCCTTCACTTTTTTTAAAAAAAGAATACTATCTAATATCTTCTAGTAATGTAAAATACTATAAAATACTAACTGCAAAGATCTGCACAAGTATGTTATCCCAGTTGATATTTTGGACTATAGGCTATGGCAAAACAAAGGTGCTCTAGAAAAATAACAAATGTCATATTATTCTGTATCTCATGTGAAATTAAAAAGGTAAAAAGAGCAAATAATGTAGCAAAAAGAGCAAATAATTATTAATTGCATTTTATTACGTTGAGCCAAAGAGAACCATTACTTCTCTTTGAAAATATGGTTCAAAGAGAAGTCAACAATAAAATTATATCTCGTATATGCAAATCTGTATCTGTTATTTTGTTTCAGTTGCAACTGAATGTGCCTGCTCCCACTGCGGTCTTCCCACTGCAATTTAAGACCCTCCACCAGAAATACTTATTTTATTCCAATTAAACTACCCAGAGTTCATGAGGATTGAGACAGTAGATAAATTGCACAAAATAAACAAATTAAAGTAGTTCAAAAATACTTTCCACTTGCAAAGTGAATGCTGTTAAATTGCAGAATTGAACATTAAAATACTATGAATTTTAATTTATGAATTTATCCATGTCTGATTATTTTGATATTGCAAAAGCAATAGTAAGTGACATTACCAAAATGATTTAACCAGAATCAGTTTGTTCAATTAATTTAGTTAAACCAGCTGAGAATCAATGTCTGGCCACTCTTAAAGGTATTTGCATTTAGCCTCTATTGATTCATTAAGGCTCCAAGCATGAAAAGATCTACTGCTTGAGAAAGTCATTCTTGGAGAAATCATTGTGTCTTTTAATGAACACCACCTTACATTTTGTGGTATCAGTTCAGGAGTATACTTGTGGTCATTTACTTTTGGCTGAAATAATATTGGGATATTGAATATTGCAATGCTTTGAGAAGTGAGAAATTGGTCAGTGTTCTATGGAAATGTCAGATAACTTGGAAGAATGTTTCATTGTTTCATTCTAAGACACTCTGCTTTTGTTCAGTCAGGGCTTTTTTGGTAATATGGTAAATTCTCTGGAATTTCCTTTCCATGTAATTCTACCTCCAAACATCTTTCCCCCCCTACAAAACATGTATGTTCCTTTTTTTAAAGTATTTATGTAGTTAATTTAAATATATAGTCTCTATTTCTGCAGCTGTTGCATTTTTTAAAAAGAAATTTCGTAAGGTGCAACACAGCAGTTTTGATTAACCTATCAACATTGATGAAACTTAAGAAGTGCAAAGAATATGTCCATGTGGGTTCTGTGTGTGCAGAGACATTAAATGCTGCATGCAACCAAGAGAAAATTGGTTATTTACTTGCTTTCAAGAAAGCCTTTGGGAACATATGTACAGACACGTGCCTATTTGTGCATGTATGCATTTATATATGTCTATATCAGGGATGTCAAACTCGCTGCATCAAGTTGTTGTCACGTGACATATTGTGACTTTTCCCCCTTTGCTAAACTGGGGGTGGGCATGGCCAGCGCATGACACATCCGGCCTGCGGGCTGTGAGTTTGACACCCATGGTCTATATAATTTTCTTATAATTTGTAATTTGTCACTGGAATTTTAAAGTATGATTTTATGTTGTTTTAATATCTGTAGACCACCCCCCCCAAGCACCTATAATTGAAATAGAGGAAGGAAGGAAGGAAGGGAGGGAGGGAGGGAGGGAGGGAGGGAGGGAGGTGGAAGGGAGGAAAGTCACTCTTCCAAAATGTTTTTAAATGCTGAATAGTATTAAAGTTGTTATAGTATATAAAGTTGTTATATAGGGTATTTCTGTTATGTAGACATACTGAAAATATCATGGACTAGACAATACATAGTGTTGACAAAATTGGACACCTAGTTACAGGTATTTCTGAAAACAAAGTCAACATTTCAAACAATACAATTTTAAGCATTTTCATAATATCTGAAGACATTCTTATACTATCCACCATCAGTACACACCAACCATAGTTTTAGATGTTCCTGGGAGGGATGAACAAAGAATGCCAACAGCATGCTTCCCAGCAGGATCACCTAAGGTATGAGTCATCTCAGCTGCCCACCTAAGACAAGCAGGAACCTCTTTCAGACAACAGCAACATTGGATGATGCTGGAGGCAGTCTATCACTTTAGTGGCAGTGGGAAAGCCATTCATAATATGTGGAAGACGGCAACGAAAACCATATGCATAGAAAATGTAAAATGATTGATGACATAATGTTGGATGATTGACCTCTTAAGTGGATAGCATTCAACATGCTACTGTGGAAGAGATGCGGAATTTTTGGAATACAAATGGTACAGGAGTCCTCGTTTAGTGACTGTTCAAAATTACAACAGCACTGAAAAAAGGAACTTATGACTGATTTCACACTTATGACCACTGCAGCATCCCCATGGTCATGTGTAAAAATTCAGATGATTGGCAGTTATGACAGATGGAGTGTCCCAGGGTCATGTGATCACCTTTTGCAACCTTCTGACAAGCAAAGTTTATGGGGAAGCCAGATTCACTCAACAGCTGTGTTACTAAACAACTACAATGATTCACTTAAGAAATGTGGCAAGAAAAGTTCGTATAATGGAGCAAAACTCACTTAACAAATGTCTTGCTTAACAACAAAAATTTTGGGCTCAATTGTGTTTGTAAGACTAGGAGTACATATATTTGAATTATTGTAACAGTGAGATGGACAGCATATACATTTAATACATAAATACATAAATGAATAAAATTTGTGGTGTAAGTAGATTAAAGCTTTTGGAATATCCAAAATATTGTTGCTGTACAGGAAAAGAAACTGTGATGATAGAATTACAGTAGGAACATGGAATGTAAGAAACATTAACAGTGGCAATCGGTGCATATTGGTGTTATGAGCTAGCTCCCCAATCATGACAAACCCTCTATAGTTAAATCAATGATTCCTTTATTAGGAGCGCCAGCAGCCCTGGAAAAAAGTTTCTCTCACTCAGACTAACCAGTCTGTCTGACAGGGAGATGAATAGTTGTCTGCCATATCTATTCATCTCTGCCCCCTGCCTTGTATCCCCAGAGCTAGGGTGGGGCTTCACTAGCAGCTGTGGCTCTTCTGTCCCAAGGATTGGCCCACATATTTCCACAGCTCTCCTTTCCTTTCCTCTGCCTTCTGCGCATCTGCATGTCGGGAACTGGACCCAGCTGTTCCTCCTCTTCCTCATCAGCACCTCCAGACCCAGGGGCTGTTGACTCTCCATCTGAGGGCTGATGGATGGTCCAGGCTCCGCCTCTGTGTCTCTCTCTGACAGCTCTATTCCCTTTTCCCTCTTGGAGCTCTCAGGTTGTTTGATGCTGACGCTGACTCCCACGCCTCCTCATGTGATTCGGCTGCCCATTTCAATCAATGTCTCTGGGTATCTTACAATTCCAAAATTATAAAAAAAAATTAAAACTATAAAAAAAGCTTAACATTTCTTCTTTAACCAGTCTACAAATCAACTGAGATAGGAATTGCAGAAAGGGTGTGAAAATGTAATAGCTAAATAATTAAATAAAAAAATAAAAAAGTAATATATTAGTAATAATATTTAATGCAAAATTCATCCCTACTTACTTTAAAAACCTTTATGTGGCTGAGGTTCTTTTTTTGCTGTACAGCTCCTGACATATTTCCGAGGCTTACACCCAGTGAAGTGGAGTATCTTAACATTATTGTAAGTTATTATTGTCACCTTTATTATTAACAATAATATATTTCTTTATATAGTTTATGCATTTTATATAGTCACAAAGTAGCCCAAGGCTGTTTACATGCATTAAACATGCCTATATGTCACAACAATAAAAACCTCCTATCTCATCAAATACTGGAGTCCCTTGAATAAGTACATTCAGGGAAATGAGTGGGATCTGAACCAACATTTGAATCATCCAGTTGCAGTTGCTTGTGACTATGGCTAGCTGCAAAAACTGGAGATGACAGTGTGTGTTTTCTTGATGGTCTCTGAAGTGCTGTGCTTGACCTTTCCCTTGCTTGGTCAGCAATGAGACTCCGACTCCTCGTCGTTGTCCTCCTCCTCCTGCCCCCTTCTCCCTTCTTTGTGATTTGCCTATTCCCTTTCCACCCTTTTCATCTAAGTCAATTTGAACTGGATTCGTCTCTGCTTCAGTTTTATCTGATAGGCTTGAGCCATCCATGCTCTTTAAACCACTTTTTCTTAGGATTCATTTTCAAATTGTCAGTTGTATTTTTATTTTATTTTATTTCATTGTTAACTCTGTCATGCCCCATCATTTCAAAAGCAAAATATAGCGAAAATGAGAACAGATGACTATTAATGGGGAAGTTCAAATTGAGAAGTTTTTATATTTTAGGTCTAACAGCCTCCAAATGGAAAGCAGTGCAGTCACTGACATACATTAGGTATTACCTAATCAAGATCAACAGAGGCATTGGGAATCAATGGCTATAAGGAAGAGAAGTCAAGAAATATATTTTATAATCTCTCATTGAATTAATTTTATGATCTAAGTAATTTTCTTCATTATTTTCTGTTCCAGTATCCCCACAGAGGGTTCTGCCAAGTATAATAATAAACTACGATTGTTAGCATTGGTGCTATTGAGTCGCAATGGCACAGTGGTTAGAATGCAGTACTGCTGACTGCCAACTGCCTACCATTTAGCAGATTGAATCTCACCAGTCTCAAGGTTGACTTAGCCTTCCATCCTTCTGAGGTGGGTAAAACGGGGACCCAGATTGCTGGGGGCAATATGCTTTCTCTGTAAACCACTTAGAGAGGGCTGTAAAAGCACTGTGAAGCGGTATATAAGTTTAAGAGCTATTGCTATTTCCCAATTCTTAATTTTTGCATCCCACCATCCTAAATGTTGCAATTCACAATCCAGACATATTCACTGCTGAATAAAATTTCCTAATTGATAGGAAGCTTTGCTGCCTTCTGTATCAACTTAGCCAGCATCATCCTGTGGATGGTTCACTTCTTGAAGAATAAATATTCTTCAAAATGTCTTCTGAAATACCTGTAATTTGTTGCATTGTTTTTCTCTTCCAACTGTTTGCCCAGGAATAATTTTGAAACTCTCTCCCTCATTTGGTAATTATGTAAAGATGGTCATCTTCAGAGAGAGAATTCTTAATGAGAGAGGAGAAGAATTTAAAGCTAATTATTGCCTATTTGAAAAAAAGCCTGATTTGTAAAGATCACTTTGTGAAAATGATCATTTAGCATCTGGCATATTGGGAGAGTTGTACCATATGCGAGAAATGGTATAGCATGCATAGTTCCAAGCAATTTCCTTAGAAAGCTTTTGTTCAAGGCAGAGCTTTTGCTGATTTCCAACATTGATTTTCTATATTTAGACCATTATATCTTCTATTTTGGTACCTTAGTTTGGTGTTTTGAAGACATAATCAGCCTCTATTTTCTCATAGATTGTCTTTGCATCTGGATGAGAAATTAGACAGCAAACCAGCGATGAAAAGACTGTGGATTAAAACTAATTTTAGCAAAGCTTCAGTGCTTATCTTCAGTTCGTTAATTCTGTGAAGTATTCATTTATCTAACAAGTATCTTCATTTCGCCATTAGCGGAATGTCATAGAGTCTTTGGTAATAGTATGCACTGACCATAAGATTCAGTCCAGGCCTGATTTCATGGTTTAGAAAGAACTTGGTTCTGCTTCGACTAAATTGGAGATTGCTGATTTAATTCAGGCCAAGTCCCAACTGAGAGTTGTGTCAGTCAGTCAGTCAGTCCATTTATTACCATCTCCCTTCAGAAGCTCTAGATGACATACAAATATAAAAGTACAATATGGTAACCATACAAAAGAATAAAAACTAAATCCCAAGAAAACAACAACATTTTCAGTCCTGCACAGATAACTGTGGCTGTTTTTAACTATAAAAAATGGAAAGGGCATATAACTAAAACAGAATACTAGCAAATGGCTCAAATCTGCAAAGAGGGAGTAAGAAAAACTAAGATCCAGAATGACTTAAACTGGCAACAAATGGCAAAAATAATTTTAAAAAGTTTCTTTCTATGTGTAAGAAACAAGAAGAAAGCCAAGGAAATGATAGATCCACTAAAGAAAGCTAATGGCAAGAAGATGACAGGTAGTAGGAAGAAAGTGGAACTACTTAATTCTTTCTTTGTATCTGCCTTCACACAAAAGAAAGAACTAGCCCAACTTGTTAAAAGCAGCACTGAGGGAAATAGAACAAGAATGCATCAAAACAGGCAAGTAATTGGTAAGACAATGCCTATCCATCTTGGGTAAATACAAGTCGCCTGGATCAATCAATCAATCAATCAACCAATCAATCAGAATAGAATTGGAAGGGACTATGGGGAGACCCTAGTCCATCTAGTCCAACCCCCTGCTCAAACAGGAGACGATTTCAGAGAAGTGGCTGGCCAGACTCTTCTTAAAAACCTCCAGTGATGAAGCACCTACAACTTCAATATCTCAACATCTTTTTTTGTAATGTGATGACCAAACCTGGATGCATTATTCCAGGTGTGGCCTTACTTAATTTTATGTTATGAAGCGGTATGAATGCTTTACGTGATTTTCTTTATTCAACCAATGATTATGTTAGCTTTTATGGCTGCCGCTGCACACTAGGAGCTCATATTTAAGTGATCATCCACTAGGACTCCAAAGTCCCTCTCACAGTTACTGTTTTGGAGCCAGGTTTCACCTAATCTGTACTTGTACCTTTGGTTTTCCCTGCCTAAGTGTAATATATTGCTTGTCTCCACATTAAATTTCATTTTGTTGAATAGGGCCCATTGTTCAAGTCTGTCAAGAATTTTTTGGATCCTGAGCTTGTCTTCTGCAGTGTTGGCTATTCCTGCCAGCTTAGTGTCATCTGCAAATTTAATGAGTTCCCCTTCTATTCCCTCATCTAAGTCATTTATGAAGATATTGAAGAATACTGGGTCTAAGATGGAACCTTGTGCTACTCCACTGTTTACTTTCCTTCATGTACATGTAGTACCATTAAGGACTACTTGTTGATTACAGTTTGTCGGCCAGTTACAAATCCATCTGGTGCTGATGCTGTCTATCCCATATTTTCTATTGTAGATTGTGGTCAGTGGTGAAATGTAAAATTCATTACTACCGGTTCTGTGGATGTGGCTTGATGGGGGAGTGGGGGTGGGGTGGGGTAATGTGACTGACTGGGTGTGGCCAACTTTTTTTTTAACTTACTTTTAAAAGCATTTTTTCTACAATCTCTTCAGCTGAAGAGGTTGGTAAAAATGCTTTTAAAAGCCTCTGACGATCCCAGCTGAGTTGCCTGATCGTCAGAGGCATTTTTTTCTTTTAAAAACATTTTTTCTACAACCTCTTCAGCTGAAGAGGTTGTAAAAAAAATGGTTTTAAAAGCTTCTGATAATCCCAGCTGAGCAGTACGATCATCAGAGACTTTTCTTTTTACTTTAAAAGCATTTTTTTGGCCAAAGAGTTTGTAGAAAAAATGCTTTAAAAAAAAAAGCCTCTGATGAGCGTGCGGCTCAGCTGGGCATGGGGGGGGCAGGGATTTTTGCTACCGGTTCTCTGAACCACCTGCCGCCATCACTACCGGATCAGGCGATCCAGTCCAAATTGGGAGCATTTCACCCCTTGTTGTGGTCTACTTTGACTGCCTTGCTGAAGTCTAAGTTTACTATGTCCACAGTATTTTAATTCTACTAATTTATTCACTTTCTCAAAGAATGAACAAATATTGGTTTGGCATGATCTGTTTTTAACAAACCCATGCTGGCTACTAGTTATAACTTTATTTGTTTCTACATGTTGGCAGTCTGTTTTTTTATTATTATCTTTTCCAGTATCTTCCCAGGTACTGATGTTAGGTTGATTGGTCTGTAGTTTCCTGGCTCTGTTTTTTCCCCTTTTTTGAAGATGGGAACCACATCAGCTCTTTTCCAGTCCTCTGATAGTTCCCCGGTGCTCCAGGATTTTTGAAAGATGTGGTACAGTAGTTCTTAGATGACATCTGCCAGCTCCATCAGGTCCCGGTGATTTGCATTCATCAAGATCAGACAGGTGTTCTCTTACCATTTCCCCTCTTATTTTAACTTTTATTTCTAGTCTGTCTTTTACAGTTATGTTTTTGGTAAATTGGCCTATAGTTTCTTCCAGGGGTGAAATGCTCCCGGTTCAGACCAGCTCGAGTGAGTAGGTAGCGATGATGGTGGGCAGTTTGGAGAACTGGTAGTGAAAATCCCTGCCCCCGTCCCTAATGCCCAGCTGAGCCGCACAATCGTCAGAGCCTTTTTTTCTTTTAAATGGCTCTGACCAGCCAAGCTCTGACGATCCCAGCTGAGTTGCCTGCTAATCAGGCAACTCAGCTTGGATCACCAGAGCCATGTAAAAGAGAAAAAACTTTTTTCCTTTTAAATGGCTCTGACAATCCCTCCCCCTCCTCCCCTCAGCTTGCTTACCTTAGCTGCTGGTTGCAACGCCTTGCTGTAATCCCTGCAATCAATTGCATCAGCAAGCAACTGAATCTCCCTGCCTGCAATCAAGCAGGCAGGGCGTTCTGGACTTCAACTCCCAGAATTCCTCAGCCAGCAAAGCAAAGCTGGCTGAGGAATTCTGGGAGTTGAAGTCTACAAGTCTTAAAGTTGCCAAGGTTGGAGACCCCTGTTCTATTGGGTAAGATTTTTCCCCCTTTGGGAGCTTTAAAAAAATAGTTAATTGGGTTTTTTTTAGTTGTTCTTTTTTTAGACCTAGCCATTTAAAGTTTAGGAAGTTTTAAATTTAGCTGCTTTTATATAAAAAATTAAAATAAATTAAAATAAAATAATATTTGTGCAGCATTGTGAGATTTAGTGTGTTTCTGTAGTGTTTCACTCTAACTACACAAACACACAAAATCTCACAAAGCTGTATGTGGAATTTTGTGTGTGTAAAGTGTGAAAGTTGGTTTTTGGGGCTTTTTGTAGCTGTGTGAGGTTCCTGCTTGTTGCAGGGGCCATTTTGGGTCTAGCACAGCTGCTTTTACATTGTGGGTGAGCCAGTTGTGTTGTGTTGTGTGTGTGTACAGTGTGAAAGTTGTTTTTTTTGGGGGGGGCTTTTTGTGGCTGTGTGAGGTTCCTGCTTGTTGCAGGGGCCATTTTGAGTCTAGCACAGTTGCTTTTATATTGTGGGTGAGCCAGTTGTGTTGTGTTGTGTTTTGTAGGTTAAAAAAGGGCAAAGAAGTGACATTGACTTGGCCATGCCCACCTTGCCACCAAGCCATGCCCACTAATTAAGTCACACCCACAGAACGGTAGCAAAAAAATTTAGATTTCACACCTGTTTTTTTCGTGCATGAAGACTAACATAAAGAATGAGTTAAGCAGTTCTGCTTTCTCTCTGCTGCCTTTTGCTTCCTTGCTATCTTCTCTCTTTAGTGGACCGAATGTTTCCTTGATTTCTTTTCTTGTTATTTATATGTTGGAAGAAACTTTTTTTGTTATCTTTGACTTTTGTTGCAAGTCTTTGTTCATTCTGACCCTTTGCTTTCCTGATTTTGTCTTTGCAAATGCAGGCTATCTGATGATATCCTGCCTTAGTTGTGTGTCCCTCTTTCTATTTTTTTTAACTTGTTCTTTTTGTCTTTCAATTTGTTAGAGAGATCTTTGTGCAACCATGCTGGTTTCTTCTTGGATTTCTTGCTTTTCTTTTTTCAGTGGTATTATGCTGGACTGGGCTTTTATGATCATATTTTTCAGAGTTTCCCAAGCTTCTTGAGTTGTTTTCCCCTTTAGGATTTTCATCCAAGAAATATTTACCAAGTTCTCCTTGAGTTTGTTAAAATCAGCTCTTTTAAAATCTAGGACTCTGGTATAATTATGTTCTATTGCTTGTGTTTGTGTTATGCATAACTGTATGATGAATGATTAAGGGAACTAGGTATATCTAGCCTATCAAATAGAAGGATTAGGGATGACATAATAGCTGTCTTCCAGTAGTGAGGGGCTGTCACAGAGAAGAGGGGGTCAACTTATTCTCCAAAAGAAGAGGACAATAAACGAAGCAATGCTGTCATTCCATATGTTGCAAGAATAACAGAAAAGCTCAGGAGGATCTTCGGCCAACACAACATATGTGCACACTTCAAACCCAAGAATACACTAAGGCAGAAGCTTGCCACCCCAAGGATCAAACACAAACACCAGACACAAACTAAGCAATGTGGTATGTGTAAGACAATGCAGTGAGTCATGTACAGATCTGTACATTGAGGAAACAAAAAAAATCACTTCATAAATGCAATGCATGGTACAATATAGAACAAACTCATCAGGACTCATTCAGCAATCCATCTGCATTTAAAAATCAAAGGCCACTCTTTCAAAGTCCACATTTTGGATAGAAAGGTTTGAAAGAGGGGTCAAAGAGGCCATCTATGTCAAAATTGAACATCTCTCTCTCTCAACAGAGGGGGAGGGATACAATATCATCTACCATGTTTCCCTGAAAATATGACCTACCCTGAAAGTAAGTCCTAGCTTGATTTTTACATGTGAGCCCAATATAAACCCTACCCCCAAAATAAGGGATGGGGGGTGGAGCTGCCCTACTTACCAGGCCTCGCACACTCCAACACCTGCTGTGACTTGCAGGCTCACTTCTTCTGTGCCTACTTGCTGCTGCTCATGCGCATCACCCCCGGCTTCCATTTTGCCATCAGAGGCCTTCCGGAAGGCCCTCTACCGCTTTCAAATGAAGTCTGGATTGAGGTGCACGGTGCCTCCCCGGCCTCCATTTTGTCATCAGAGGCCTTCCAGAAAGCTCTGGAGCTCTGTTATCAGCTGCAGAAGGCTTTCCAGAAGGTCTCTAATGGAGAAATGGGCTGGGACAATGCATGTGAGCAGTAGCAAGTGGCAGCAGAAGAAGTCCATTGGTAATGAGCTCCTGTTGGGCGGGGCTGTTGGTGCCACTGCCGCGAGGTGAGTCAGTAATTAGACCCCCCAAAAATAAGACCTGGTGCCTTTTAAACACGGGTTATATTCAGTCTACAACACAGTTCTTTTAATGGTTCCAAGAAGTCTCCACACCCATTTGCACTACTCGGGTCACCCTTACAACAAAGATAAACCTCCAGGTGACCTCAACGACTCTCTAAAAGAATGCAAATGGCCAGCTGTCTACAAGTAGCATAAATCCTTCCATTCCCCACCATTCAGTCAGAGCTGAAGAAGCTTCTTGGATGAAAAGCCAAATGTCTTCAAAGAAAAACAAGAAAGTCCAGTTACCTCTTGAAAAAACACCTTTGGGACAACTATGACCTAGAAGACTGATAATCTCTATATTCTCCAAAATTTCTGTGGGCAGGACAAGAAGCAATAGATGGAAATTTGTTAAAGAGAAATCTTGGAACTAAGGAGAAGTTTCCTGACAGTGAAGACAATTAATCAATGAAATATCTTGTCTCTAAGAGTTGTAGGTGCTCCATTGCTGGAGGTTTTCAAGAGTAGGCTGGATCACCATTTGTCTGGGATGGTATAAGGTCTCCCGGAGTTGGACTAGAAGTACCTCTAAGGTCCCTTCCAGCCTATTCATTTCCATGATTCTTCCAGAAAAGTTAGTCTTAACTATTGTCCAGAAGACTATAAGACTTGGGGCCATTCTTGTCATGTGAAGAAAGCTATTCTAGAGGAGGAGAGCAGATTTCAAGAACACCTGTCTCCATTTCCCCTCCACACATACTTTTTGACAGCAGAAAAACAATTTAACTTTTAAATAACCTCTACCCTCCTTTCATCATTATCAAATTAGCAGAGTTTACTTGGAACAGATGGTCTCTAAGACACCGAACTTCCAAACCACTGCTTCATCCATTTGTCCCAGGGCAAAGTTGAATAGCAGAATGGCTTATTGATGACACCTCAGCCTATACCAGTGGATCACTTCTCCAAGCAATTTTGTGTAGGTATTAAACATCTTCTCAATAATCTTTTCCCCAAATGTTAGATAGAGGATGATAATTATTTAAAATTGTTTG
Organism: Ptyas mucosa; assembly: GCA_012654045.1. Classification (NCBI taxonomy): domain Eukaryota; kingdom Metazoa; phylum Chordata; class Lepidosauria; order Squamata; family Colubridae; genus Ptyas; species Ptyas mucosa. Next base: position 51,559,326 of record WNWU01000006.1, on the reverse strand, counting down.
GGGTACAAGGCTTGAAGAGGAGCAAACTTCTTTCAAGGCTGTTGGGACCTTCAGCTCCTGAAAGGAAGTATTAATAAAGCCATATTGATCTATCACCTTCTGTCCTGGCCATTTTGGCTAGCCAAGGGGAACATGGTCATGTTCAAAAGGAGCAGAGCTCATATCTTGAGGTCTATCTGTAGAGATCCTAGGCCAAAATCCGTTTGGACAGCATCTTTCTGTAATCTCATTGGATTCTTTCAATCCAGCATCCAACTCAGAGTGAATATAAGTAATCAGATTCTTAAAATGACTAGACAGATGATTTGCCCACTGCAGGTGGATCTTACCCAATAGGGCCTGGGCTATTCTGAACTGTGCAGCTGGCTGACATTCTGCAAATGCCATAAGGGCAGTTTGTAATTCTGCTTCAGTGCCCTTATTGCCATAGAGTAGCTCAAATGTAAATATGTTATTTGTATCCAGTCTAATTTATTTCTTATTTTCTGCCAGAGTCATTCCATATGTCTCTTAATATGCTTAATTTCCTGAGGTATCTTGATAAACTATGGATCCCTTTAGGATCAGCATCTGAGAGAGGCTGCTCAGGAACAATTGTGTCAAATCAGTCTATTTTCCAGGGTATAACCAGACACGCAGGAGAACTGCCCTCCAGATTTCTGAGAAATTTCCATCAGGGAGCTTCATTGAGCAACTTTAATAGAAACCCTCCCTCCCCCCATGGTCTATTAAAGTGGTAGCTTCATAGTCATTAAGACATTATCTGTTAAGAGACTGATAAAAATGTCCCTGAAACTCTAACCCCTAACCCTGATCAGTTCTGAGGAAAAGGACATAATTTGATCTGTGGCAATATGGGTCAGGCCATGAATTCCTGTACCATTTTGGATTCTGGAGACAAGAGTTGAAAACCATCCAAGAATTAATACCTTGGTGAATCTGTAACCATCCCAATTCCTCAAGCCACTTCTAGACCAAATTGTTCTGAACAATTTCTGTCCACTCTCCAATCTTCCCTTTTTAAAGAAGGTTGTTGAGAAGGTGATCATATAGATCATTTAGAGGAACCTGGAGGAAACAGATTATCTGGACCCCTTTTAGTCTGGATTCAGGCCTGGGTATGGGACAAAAACAGCATTCTTCACACTTTTAGATATCTTCTGCCAGGAGCAGCAAGGGTATACTGCATCTTTCCTTGGTCTCCTTGAATTCTCAGCAGCTTTTGATACCATTAGCCATGCTATCTTTACAGATTGGCTCCAGGGTTCAGTATGGATGATTGTGCAAGTTCTATTCCTTCCTCCAGGATTAGTTCCAGTGTTGATCAAGGGGAAAAATCCCTGTCCTCAATCTCTGCTTTGTGGGGTGCCATAGGAATCAATATTTCAACTACTCCTGTTTAATATCTACAGAAAGCTGATACATGGGACAAAATACCATCAGTATGCTGATTCATTATATCATATAATCATATAATGATGATATTCAATATAATCATGTATTATATCTCCACCCTGGCCCAAGAAAGTGATGCCATGGAGGTCCTGCCTCGGTGTCACGAGGCTGTGGTATTTGGATAAGGAACAACTGGCTTCAACTCAGCCTTAGTGAAACTTAGTAGCTTTGGGTGTTACTGGTTCTGGGAACTTTCTGTCTCTTCTTCTAGGTGGGATTGTAGTACCTCACATCGAACCTGTGGCCAATTTTGGATTTCTTCTGGACTCATGGTTCCTTTTCCTAATGGCTAGGAGGACCTTTGCAGAACTATGTATTGTGCATCAGTTGTGCCTGTTCCTGGACTGAGAGATTCTGTTTATGTTCATTTATGCTTTAGTCACCTCTTTATGGATTATTGCACTGGCTGTATATGGGGCTGCTCTTGTAGTGCATTTGGAAGCTTCAACTGGTGCAAAATGCAGATATATAGGCAAGTATGTGTGTCCCACAATTAATGCATGTTATACCTCTGCTTTGCAAGTTGCATTGATTGCCAAGTTTGTATTTGTATTGTTTGTATTTAATTCACAATATTGGTAATGACCTATAAAGTGGTTGCCTCTTCCCAGTTACATCTACTGTACTCGTCTATCAGATCCAGCAGGAAGGACTTGCTGCAGGTCCCATCAACCAGCGAGTGTTGTCTGGTAGGACACAGAAAGAGAGCCATTTCTGCCATGGCACCTGCCCTGTGGAACTTCACCCCTAACCCACCCCGCACCCTCCCCAGAAATCAGATTGACCCTTTTGCAAAATCCTGAAAACATCATTTTGCCAAAGGTGTGAGGACCCAGGAGTAGCTATACTGAGTGTTCGACGGATGTGATTATTTTGGCTGTGAGTTGTATGTATTTTATGAAGTTTTTAACATACTTTTTATTGTTTTAAAATAAATTGTTATTTTATATTTGTCTATTTGTAAGCCAGTCAGAATCATATATCAGAGATATATATGTGAGGGTTGGCTATATAAATCCGGACAATAAATAAATTGCAGGAGCTTGGGAGTTTGCAGGAGGAGTGGGGGGACTGACATGTAGCTAAGAGGCTGGTTCCTATAGCAGCACCCCCAACTTGTTGCTTGGGCTCACCCTTGATTAAATCAGTAAAACTGCCATTGCATCTTCCCCAAGAAATCAGAGTTAAAAATAAGAACCCTATTTCATACATTACAAGCCCTTTTCTCTTCTACTTACATATTACAGTTGTTGCAACCATATTCAATTACTTTCAACAATACTGTATCTTCATCACTATTCAAACGAAAGAGAATTATTGTTTTTCTGATGAAATGATTCAAAATAATTAACTGCACTGTTTAAAATGCTGAAATAGCCATACGTACCCTGAAGACTAACTAAAACTCAGTTTTTAGAAATTGAAGAATCTGTGGCCCTTCAAATATTGCTTGACTACTGATGCTATCATTCCTGACTACTAAGCATGCTGTCAGGGAAGGAGTACTAGGTTTACAACAATGTTTTATTAGTCCAGATTGCTCATGACTGACTCTGAAGCAAAGAGATGACAATGCTGCCAATAATAATATAATTGTACAGGATTTTCTTAAAAGGAAACAGGGAGAAGAACAAATTAGGAAAAGAACAATAAAGGAGAATGTTGTTGGTTCTGTTATGTCCGCACAGGCATGAGCAGAGACTTTTCTTCTACCATGCAGGTGCGGGACATATTTTAATGTTATTGGTTAAGGCTGATAGTTTTCCTTTAAAAGGGGCTATCAGCCAGAATTTGCATGTTGGTTTTACTGAGTCATTATCTGCAATAAACATTGCTGCTAGAAGTTTGGCTTCTCATCTGTATTCCTACTCCCACACATTTCATTGGTGACAAAGGAGGAATTGCTGGGTCCTGAGTTATCGTAGACATAAAAGAGGCATGTGTGAGTGGAGACTGTTTCTTTTGGAAAGAGAATGGCTAACTCACCACAGTTTGTTCCGTTTGATCCTGAAACAAAGATGTGGGATTCTCATCTAATTCTTTTTGACTGTATATTGGAAGCTAATAACTATACCAATATCACATACAATTGTAAACGAGCACTTTTTTTGAGCATTTGTGGAAAAGAAGTGTTTGAGACAGCGAGGGCCCTCATTGCACCCCAACCCCTGCAGACAGTTCCTTGGGACATATTATTAAGCAAACTGAGGGAACATTATGCTCCTTGACCATCTTGCATTGCTAGAAGACATGCTTTTAACCATAGGGACCAGGCAGAATGTGAGTCTATCAGTTGTTATATGATAGCTCTCAGGAAAGCAGCTATCTATTGTGAATTTAGCAACTTAGATGAAGCCCTTTGAGACAGATTGGTCTGTGGGGTTCAGGATGTTCGGTTACAGAGACGATTATTGGTAAAACCAACATTAACGCTACAGTAGTAGAGGAGGTGCAAGCCACCGAATCATTGAATAGATCGATGGAAGAGATACAGAAGCTGGGCAGCCCCCTGGTGCCTAGAAGGGGGAAATCGTCCATCAGGTGGAATTACGGGAGGACACTGAAGATGAGGGAAATAATCATGATGATGTCCATCGGTTGAGAGCGGCTAGCAAGGAGCGTAGATGGACAAAGGATTGAAAGTTGTTCTCATCATGTATAGGGTGCGGTGGAAACCACCCGAGAGCTATGTGTTGCCATAAAAACACCATTTGTAGATGGTGTGGGAAGAAGGGTCACCTAGCACAAGTTTGCCAGGCCGTGTTGCTTGCCGGGCCGTGTTGCTTGCCGGGCCGCGTTGCTTGCCCCCCCAACTGGACAAACTTCAATTCGAAAGTGTGGCCCACCAAGGCTAAGAACCCCAGAGGACAAGAGTTTTACTATTAACATGGATGTGTGTTGTTCAGAAAAGGTGAGCAATCAAACCGGGATTCCAGGAAGTAGTAAAATTTACATTACTGTCCTTATTGCGGGATCTCCTTGCTGCATGGAAGTGGATACAGGGTAGGCAACAACAATTGCATCCTGGCAGACTCTCCAGAAATTGGTGCCACACGGAGCCGAACGGAAGCTTATGCGTAGTCATATTCGTTTGAGAGATTATCAAGGAAATAACATCCCCATTAAGGGTAGTGGAACGTTCCACGTAGAATATAAAGATTTCTCCAGGCCACTTAAATTGGTTGTTGTTGAAGGTGCACTGCCTAACCTCCTTGGTTTGCAGCATTGGGGCTAGAGATTACCAGGGTTCATAAAATACAGGGAGAAACCATCGGAGAGTTGAGTAAAGAGTTTGCTGATGTGTTTGATGGAAAGTTGAGAGAATATAGGGGTACCCTGATATTCTTCAGTTTGGACCCCAAGGTGGCACCAATAAGAATGAAGTCGAGGAGGGTGCCAGGTTTTTTTTTATTTTATTTATATGCCGCCCTTCTCCGTTAAGCAATTTGCACTAAGGCCCAAAGTTGACGAACAACTAGATAAATTGATTCAGCAAGGCATACTGGAACTGGTGGACCACGCCAAGTGACATACCCCTATTGTGATGCCAGTGAAACCAGATGGGTCAGTCCGAATTTGCGTGGATTATAAATGTACATTGAATAGGGTTCTTCAACATAATGCTTATCCGTTACCAGTGGTGCAGCACTTGTTACATTTGTTGGGGTGTGTGTGTGTGTGTAAGATCTTCGCAAAGTTAGATCTTGTCCAAGCATATCAGCAGCTCCCTGTAGATAACACCACTGCAGAAGCCCAAACAATCAGAACGCATCGGGGGGGCATTCCGTTGTCACCGCCTACAGTTTGGGATGAGCGTGGCCCCAGAGTTGTTTCAAAGCCTGATGGAACGTTTGTTATATGGCATCCCTGGGGTTGTGCCCTATTTTGATGACGTGCTCATCTCCGCTACCAATAAAACAGAATTATTTGAACGATTACGACTACTACTATAAAGATTTCAAGAGGCTGGACTAAAGGTAAAGGAAGAAAAGTGTAAAGTAGCAGTAAATCAAGTCAAGTTCCTGGGATACCTGGTCGATGCATCTGGATGGCACCCCATCAAGGAGAAAGTACAAGCAATACAGGCTGTGCCAACACCAAGGAATAAGATGGAACTCCAGGCCTTTTTTTAGGGCTCCTCAATTTCTATAGTGTGTTTTTGCGACAAAAAACATCTGTTGCTGAACCACTACATCGACTATTGGGAAAAAAGGTGCCGTGGGCATGGGGGCACAGAGAAGCAGCTGCATTTGTGGGAGTAAAAAAATTAATTTCCTTGGATAGCTCTTAGTCTTAGTTCAGTTTAATGAATGTCTGCCATTAGTCCTGACATGTGATGCATCCCCATGTGGAGTTGAGGGAGTTTTGAGTCATTGCCTTCCAGACAATCGTGATGCAACAATAGCATTCTTTTCTAGGACATTATCATCTGCCGAGAGAAACTACAGCCAACTTGATAAAGAGGTGTTGGCTGCGGTGGCGGGAATTAAAAGATTTCACAAATATGTTTATGGAAGGAGGTTTGATTTAGTGCCAGATCATAAGCCACTTTTGAGACTAATCACGGGGGACCGGCAAACACCGCAGGTTCTGTCCCCAAGAATGACGCGTTGGACAGAGTTCTTAGCAGCATATAGTTGTTGACTTATACATCGACCCAGCATAGAACTGGACCATGCTGATGGCCTAAACTGATGTCTGCTACCTAATCTAGTGGAGGATCCAGCTCCAGCAGCATCAGTACTGCTGATTGAGACCATGCCATCCATTCTTATTATGACTGCGGAAGTGGCAATCCAATCGAGAAAAGACCGAACAATCATGCAAGTGTTAAACTGGGTATGGAGGGGATGCCCTAAAGAGACAGGGAGTGTAGAGTTTAAGCCATTCCGGGCAAGGCAATAGGAACTTTCAGTGCAGAAGGGTTGCCTATTGTGGGGAAATCGGATAGTGATACCCTCAAGGCTAAGGAAATCATTATTAGAGACTCTACATGAAGGCCACCCTGGAATTGTAAGGATGAAGGCGTTGGCCCGTAGTTATCTGTGATGGCCAAATATAGACAGAGATATTGGAGAGTGAGTGGCATTGTGTTAAGCATGCCAGGAATTGAGACCAGCACCTCCTGCAGCACCACCACGGGACTGGGAAACACCAAAAGGCCCCTGGTCTAGAATACATCTTGATTTTGCAGGGCTGATAAATGGGTTGTCCTTCCTAATTGTTGTGGATGCCTATTCCAAATGGCTGGAGGTGGCCATAATGAGGTCAACCACGACGGATGCTGTTGTGAGAGTATTAAACAAAATGTTTGCAACACATGGGTTGCCAGACATGTTGGTATTGAACAATAGACTGCAATTTATGACAACGACATTGGAGGTATTCCTAGTAAACCAAGGACTACATCATGCTCTGGTCACGCCATTTCATCTCATGAGTAACGGGCAGGCAGAGCGAATGGTGTGAACGATGAAAGAGGCCTTGCCTCGAATGGTTCCAGGGGACTATCAGGAGAAACTTGATAAGTATTTGTTCAACCAACACGTCGCTCCCTCTGTAGCCACCGGAAAGAGCCCAGCTGAATAATTTATGGGTTGCTGGTTGAGAACAAATTTAGATAGAATACACCCCAATTATTCGACAGAAACCCTCACAGACTGGGAAAGTACGGTCAGAACTTTAAGCAAGGTGATCTAGTATACACCTGGAATTATACTGGTCAACCCATATGGCTGCTGGCACAGATTACAGATGTTACGGGTCCTGGTTCATATTGGGTGGAACTCGAGGATTGGCACCTGTGGCGCTGACATATCGATCAGCTTCGGAGCCGAGTGAGGGGGACAGTCGTTAGGGAGCTGGAAGAAATAAACCGGGGTGGGAATCTAGAAGAGTGAGAGGGACAACAATGCAGTGAAAGGGTATCTGAAGGGCTGAGGCCAGTGCAGAATGAAACACCTGTTATTGAGGGTCCATTGCCATGGAGCTTGTCTCATTTTTCTCCATCTCCAACTGAGGGATATGTTCAGGAGGGGCCCCCAGAGAGTATGTGTAAGCCATCTGATGTAGTTGAAGAATCATCGAGAATGCAGTTGACGTGTGAGGGCCCGACAGAAATACAGGAGAGCCGTCAGTCGATGCGAAGCTGCTGTAGACCAATGTATCTGGATGATTATGTTTGTGGTATATGAAGTTTCCCTGAGGAAGGGGGAAGGGGTGTTATGTCCGCGCAGATGTGAGCAGAGACTTTTCTTTTGCCACGCAGGTGCAGGACATATTTTAATGTTATTGGTTAAGGCTGATAGTTTTCCTTTAAAAAGGGCTATCAGCCGGAAGTTGCATGTTGGTTTTACTGAGTCATTATCTGCAATAAACATTGCTGCTTGAAGTTTGGCTTCTCATCTGTATTCCTACTCCCACACATTTCAGGTTCATAAAAATAATGAGACAATAGTTTAACTTAACCAATTGCTGTTGAACTTAGAGGAAATAATTGTGTGATGGAGGAGGAGCACAAATACTGAGTGAGAACTTTGTTTATTAGGCCGAATTATAAAATTTTCTTTTTATGTTGTCATTTTCAGTTTGCTGGGGCTCAGAACTTACTTTGATCCTAGAAATGAATTGCAGCAAATGTTCTACATATTCTAATTTTAATTTCCAAATAAAATGTAAATGGCTGAGAAAATTACACTTTGAAAAATGGCATTTGCCAATTAACTGCATTTCATAAAGATTTTATTTTGCATTTTTAATACAGAAAATGTGTGTCCCAAATTATATATGATTTGCATTACAAACCAGAGCAACTCGTATGGTGTTCTTGAAGACCAGCAACAGAGTAAGAAAGCTTTTCATTTCACACAGAATAATTTATTTACTCAAGGGCCAACCATTGATTTCAATCTTGGGTTTTTCTTTTTTTAAAATGTCATTTTTAGCATCCAGTTTTGGAAAACTAGCTAAATTTTGTGGTTCAACATAATTTATACAACGAGAATGGGGTGTGATAGTTTAGCAATTAGACACTAATCTTGTCAGATGCGAAGCTGACAGCCAAGGTTCATGACCCGAGTGCTGAATGAAAGGGTGAGCTCCTGTTACTTGCCCCAGCTCCTGTCAACCTAGCAGATTGAAAGCAGATTGAATGTGAATATATAAATAGGTACCACTTCAGTAGGAAGGTAACAGCATTCTCTGCGCCTTGGCCCTCAGTGTATAGTCATGCTGGCCATATAACCATGAAAGGGTCTTTGGATAGTGCTGGCTCCCTTGGCTAAGAAAGGAAGGTGAGCACTTCTCCCTAGAGTCCGAGATGACTGGACAAAGGACACTTTACTTTTACCTTTACACTATAACAAGGCAATATTTTATATATAGTATACAATAAACACTCTTTTTTGTGTGCAATGGACTTAATTATGCAATGAAGAATTCATTTCTTTGGTAAATTGTAATTAGACTGCAATTGGAACTCTCTATCAGTAGTAGCAGCAGTAGTAGCATTAATTGATGCAGTAGAAGAATTAACCTCATAAAGCAGGGCCCCCCAACGTTTTGGGCACCAGGGACCAGTTCCATGAAGAAAGGTTTTTCCACAGTATGGTTTCATGTGCTGCCTGTATCCCACGGATGGGGTTTCAACTTGTAGCAACTTGTTTGCTACTTGGCATGCCACAGACTGATGCAGCTCCACAGACTGGGGGTTGAGGATCCCTGTCATAAAGTATCAATAGATTAGTTTTTATCCAAAGTCAGTATACACTGAAAAAGTCAGTGCAATTTATCTATCTATAGATAGATTAGTAGCCACTTTAGAAGTGTGAAAAGTAGTGGGGAAAAGAAATTAGAATGTAGAAGATAAATCTAAATATATTTTATATCACCACCATTCATTATACTCTCTATTCTCTTTCTGTCCTTGCAAACTATTCTCGTTTTCATTTCTGTACACGTATTCAGTCTTTGTCTTTATTTAGATTGTTTGCCTCTTTCCCTTTAAGGATCTCATCAATGAACCCCTTGAGAGATATTTAGTTTTTTTTTAATACTATTGTTACTGAATTCAGGCTCTTCCCCTTTAATTTGTTTGTTTCTTTTTGTATTACATTTATATGCCACCCATTTCACTGTCAAATAACTCTGACAATGTAAAGATGTAATATAAAACAATAGAAACATTAAAAACTTTCAATATTAAGAATAAAACATTAAAAAAAACCAGGAAAAGGGACCAGTATGTAATGGAGTGAAGGTAGAATTTCTCCAAATTTTACCACCTGATCTACTTTTTTCATCTTCTAGTTAGACCAGCATTCTAATTAGAACCTACAAAAAGTAAAGATGGTTATGTTTAGAAATATAAGAGCAATTTCTTTGCCCATGAAATAAAATATTTGAATTTGAATACCTGAAGACTTTGTCAGACTGGCCACAGCTACTATCTAGGAAAGAATGACCCTTGACTCCATAGGTTTTAGAGAAAAGGTACTATTACTAGAGATGCTGAATGCAGCACGGATGAGGCAAGCTCTGAGGAAAAACCATGTGAAAATTGTATATTGAACGCAATCCCCAATATTGAAAAACAGTCCAATCAGGTATTGTTCTGATGTTTTGGGAACTCGATGCCTCAGGCGCTGGTGTAAATTCCATTCCCAGGACTGGTGTCCTTGAAGCTCAGCAGATCACTCAATTTGGCACCTCTGGTTTCTGTTAGTGGCCATACTCCCCAATTTCCCATATCATTCTTTCACACCTCCAGCATGCTTCCCTTCCCAAATGCCCCTCCCCTCTCAAGTTATGGCAGTTGCTTGCAAGCTTCAAAGCAAGTGAAGATGAGCAGCTGACAGACTTGCACTTTCAAGATGACTAATTTTCCTTTACTTCTGGGAAAGAGGCTAATTCTCAGAGGTGCTTTCAGTGTTTTGGATAGAATTACTTTCTGGCCTCTAGTTATCATGTGTTGGCCTTGTCTTGGCTAGGATGGTGAAACTCTTCCAAAGAGGAATTCAGCTGACAAGTTATTGAACCCATATGTTTCGGACTAAAAGTGGTCCAGGTAAAAAACAGTATTTCAATTTGTCAGAAGTCTCTTTTAGATAACACAATGAAGAATGTCAGGCTAAGAGACCCTCCCTTCAGTGCATAAAACTAGAATTTTTATTCCTGAGATGACCTTGCCAGCCAACTACTGTTGACTGTATTTTATGAGCTAGAAGGTACATGAAGTGTACTGACAAACTCAGAATAATTTTGCATCTCTTATGTATCACAAAAGGGGGAAAAAGATTTTTCTTCTCATGAGAAATTGACACTGTGGAGTAATGCTTACTTGAAAGTGGTTGGTAATAAATTTTTCAGAAAACACGGGCTGGTAAAGGAATCATTAGCCTCAATCAGCTATCATTCGGCTCCCTGGTTTACCGAGGAGCTGAGAGAGATGAAGAGCTGGAAAAGACGCCTGGAGAGTGGTTGGAGGGCCAGTCTCGCTGAATCTGATTGAACACTGGTAAGGTCACATATTAAGACCTACCTAGTGGTGATAAAAGCGGCAAAGTTTAATTACTTTTCCGCTTCTATTGCATCATCAGGGAATCGTCCGGCCACCCTGTTCAGGGTGACCTGCTCCCTGCTCCATCCGGGAGTGCGGGAGGGTCCCTTGGAAGGCAGGGTGGAGGATTTCGGACAATACCTGTATGACAAAATCGCCCAGATTCGGGGGGATTTGGACTCTGACTGGGTAGATCTGGCCAGGGTGACGAGGAATAGTCTTGAGAATGTTACCTGGGAAGAGTTTGACTCTGTGACTCCTGATGATGTGGACAGGATTTTGGGGAGACTTAGTGCGGCCACATGTTTACTGGACCCATGTCCCTCCTGGTTGGTACTGGCCTCCCAGGAGGTTACACGTGGCTGGCTCCAGGGTATCATCAACGCTTCTTTGAGTGAGGGTCACTTCCCTGCCGCCTTGAAAGAGGCGGTGATGAGGCCTCTCCTCAAGAAGCCTTCCCTGGACCCGGCAGTATTAGCTAACTATCGTCCTGTCTCCAACCTCCGCTTTATTGCGAAGGTTGTTGAGAGTGTGGTTGCACGACAGTTTCCACAATTCCTGGAGGAAACATCTTATCTGGATCCATTCCAGTTGGGTTTCAGGTCTGGGCACAGCATGGAGACAGCATTGGTCGCGTTGGTTGATGATCTCTGGAGGGCTCGGGACAGGGGATGTTCCTCTGTCCTAGCCCTATTAGATCTCTCAGCGGCTTTTGATACCATCGACCATGCTGCACTGGCTGGAAGAGTAGGGGATGGGGGCACCGTATTACGGTGGTTCTCCTCTTTTCTCTTCAACCGGTCGCAGTTTGTGTTGACAGGGGGGCAGAGGTCGACCTCGAGGCATCTTGTCTGCGGAGTGCCGCAGGGGTCCTCTCGCCCCTTTTGTTCAACATTTATGTGAAGCCGCTGGGTGAGATCATCCATGGCTTTGGGGTGAGATACCACCAGTACGCTGATGACATCCAGCTGTACATCTCCACCCCAGGCCACCCCAACGATGCCCTTGAAGTGATGTCCCAGTTGTCAGCGATCTAACTTGTTCTATTTTCATCGCTGCCATGAAGATCAAAGAGAAAAGGAAAAAAAAGAGCTAGCAGAAGCAGTTTGAAGTTTTAGTAGCTTGGCATTTGTTCTAGTGTTCTTCTCCCCCTTAATAGATAGGGTTATCCAGGTGATGAAGGGAGGGGGACATTCCTGTGATCTGAAGTAGTTGGCAGAAGAGACTGACTTGGAAGATGGCCAATGGGCATTGAGATTTTGAGAGGCAGAAGGAGAGGGGTTGGTTTCAGAGAATCAGTTTTGGCTGCATATGAGTTCAGGTCGGATCGTAAATTCTTCAATAAAGGAGAGATTCATCAAAGACTTTGTGTTTGGGAATGAAATTTATTTGAGATTACGTCAAAACCTGACACCAGTGCCTGGAAGCCGTGCGGATCTGGATGGGGAGGAACAAGCTCAAGCTCAACCCTTCCAAGACAGAGTAGCTGTGGCTCCCGGCATCCCGATATAGTCAGTTGACTCCATCACTGACTATTGTGGGCGAGTCTTTGGCCCCTGCGGAAAGGGCTCGCAATCTGGGAGTCCTCCTGGATAGGCAGCTGTCCTTGGAGGAACATCTGATGGCTGTTACCAGGGGGATCTTTTGTCAGGTTCGCCTGATTCGCCAGTTGCAGCCCTTTCTTGATTGGGATTCCCTGTGCACAGTCAGGGAGCAGCATGGCGCTCCCACATAACACCGCTCCTGCGCGAGCTGCACTGGCTTCCGGTGCGCTTCAAGATGTTGGTGATCACCTTTAAAGCGCTCCATGGCATAGGGCCTAGCTATCTCCGAGACCGCCTGCTGTTACCGATGATCTCCCATCGACCCGTGCGCTCCCACAGAGAGGGCCTCCTCAGGGTGCCATCAGCCAAACAATGTAGGCTGGTGACCCCCAGGGGGAGAGCCTTCTCTGTGGGGGCACCTACCCTCTGGAACCAGCTGCCCCTGGAGATAAGGAGAATTCATGACCTCAGTGCCTTCCGCCGTGCCCTCAAAACACATTTTTTCCAACAAGCCGGGCTGGCTTAAGAAGAAATTTTAAATATTTTAATTGGTTTGTTAGTTTTAAATTTTGGGGCCAAATTTATATATATCTTAATTGCTTTTAATATTTGTATTTCATGTTTTTATTTCTGGCTGTACACCGCCCTGAGTCCTCAGGGAGAAGGGCAGTATATAAATTGGAAATAAAATAAAATAAAATAAAATAAAAAATCAAGTAATGACAGTTTTAGAACTTTTGAAATTCTACAATAAGAATATATGTTACCTTGAAATGTTGAATGACAATACATAGACTGTGTAAACATCAGAAGTTATAATATTAGACCCAGCCTTATGAAAATTAAACTACAAATTTATAATTAACAGGAAGTAAAAAAGATTTTAAAATAAATTTGGATAATATTCAAGCAATTAGGAATAGGAGTATCCTATGCTATACAATCTATAGCTCCAGGTTCTAAGGCAGGGGTGTCAAACTCGCGACGACACATTGTCATTACATGATGTATCACAACTTTTCCCCCTTCACTAAAACAGGGGCGGGCATGGCCAGTGTGTGACACATCCGACCCGCAAGCCTGAGTTTGACACCCCTGTTGTAAGGAATAGTAGATAATTTTCTTAGGATTTAAAAAATAGTTTACATTTGAAAGCTAGTTCAGGAAAAAATACTCTGAGGTTTTATCAGATCCCCTCATAATGTTTTTAAAAATGCAATAAATTGGAACCTATGCAGTCATGGCATTAACAGAGTGATAGAAACAAGATCACATAAAGTGTTAATACCACTTTATAATGCCTTGATAAAACCATACTTTAAATGTTGCATCCAGTTTTAGTCACCATGATATAAAAGAGATGTTGAGAGTCTGGAAAGAGTGCAGAGAAGAGCAACAAAAATATTAAGTGACTGGAGGCTAATGCATACAAAGGGGCTGCCACAAAGAAGAGAGGGTCAACCTATTGCCATATAGCCATATTGGTGGGCATGCAAGCTCAACTACAGTGTGCATGCCCGCACCAGCCAGCTGATTTTCAGGCCTTCTGGACCCGCCAGAAGTAGGGAAACAGGCTGTTTCCTGCCTCCGGAGGACCTCGGGGTAGGTGGGGAAGGCCCATTTTTCTCTTTTCCCATCCTCCAGAGTCTTTCCAGGAGTCTGGGGAGGCCTCCGGAGGGCCTCCGGGGGGGGGGGAGGCCATTTTCGCCCTCCCTAGACTCCTAGAAAGGCTCTGGAGGCTGGGGAGAGCAAAAAATGGGCTTACTGTGCCATTATGGGTCAGGAGTGGGGGGGGAGCTGGGGGGTCATGTGCAAACAAACACCCCCCCCCCGCTCCTTGGCATGTGATGGCAAAAAGGTTAGCCATCACTGGTTTAGGGTTTTCTTCTTGAGAGGAGGTTGGATTAAAAGACCTCCAAGGTCCCTTCCAACTCTTATTCTGTTATTCTGTAATAGTTTTATGTAACAAATTTGAAGAAATCTTGATACATGTGTTATGCACATGTTCTCATCTGATTCCATAATGATGAAATACGGATGCACAGATATGATTGCATTAGATTTTTCAAAATTAGCTGAGTGCTAAATGTGTCAATATTTTATTAAAATTATATTCCCCCAAATATGGAATATAGATTCATACAATGAACTTAGTTTCATACAATGAAGAACTTCAATTTATTGTCTCAGATTGTGGCAAAGGAGGTGATTATGGAAGATTGTGTTTATTCCCAACTTTAAATGTTGGCTTAATGACATTGCTCAACTTTCAGCCTTTTGAATTGACTGAAAGAGAAAAAAAGTCCATAAATATAGGTTAAATTTATTGGTTAAAAACTGAATCACTACTTGGAAGAAAAATATAAACAAAATAATGTGATTTTAGTAATCTATGTATGTTTGAGCCATTCTATTTTTAAGTGGACTTTTATGTACTTGCATATACAGGTGAAACTCGAAAAATTAGAATATCGTGCAAAAGTTCATTTATTTCAGTAATGCAATGTAAAAGGTGAAACTAATATATGAGATAGACTCATTACATGCAAAGTGAGATAGTTCAAGCCCTGATTTGTCATAATTTTGATGATTATGGCTTACAGCTCATGAAAACCCCAAATTCACAATCTCAGAAAATTAGAATATTACATGAAATCAATAAAACAAGGATTGTACATAGAACAATATTGGACCTCTGGAAAGTATAAGCATGCATATGTACTCAGTACTTGGTTTGGGCCCCTTTTGCATCAATTACTGCCTCAATGCTGCGTGGCATGAATGCTATCAGCCTGTGGCACTGCTGAGGTGTTATGGACGACCAGGATGCTTCAATAGCGGCCTTCAGCTCTTCTGCATTGTTCGGTCTCATGTCTCTCATCCTTCTCTTGGCAATGCCCCATAGATTTTCTATGGGGTTCAGGTCAGGCGAGTTTGCTGGCCAATCAAGCACAGTAATCCCATGGTCATTGAACCAGGTTTTGGTACTTTTGGCAGTGTGGCCAGGTACCAAGTCTTGCTGGAAAATGAAGTCAGCATCCCCATAAAGCTCGTCTGTGGAAGGAAGCATGAAGTGCTCCAAAATTTCCTGGTAGACGGCTGCGTTGACCCTGGACTTAATGAAGCACAGTGGACCAACACCAGCAGATGACATGGCTCCCCAAATCAACACAGACTATGGAAACTTCACACTGGACTTCAAGCATCTTGCAATGTGTGCCTCTCCATTCTTCCTCCAGACTCTGGGTCCTTGGTTTCCAAATAAGATGCAAAAGAAAAGAGGACTTTGGACCACTGAGCAACAGACCAGTTCTTTTTGTCTTTAGCCCAGGTAAGATGCTTCTGACGTTGTTTGTTGTTCAGGAGCGGCTTGACAAGAGGAATACGACCTTTGAAGCCCATGTCCAGAATCCGTCTGTGTGTGGTGGCTCTTGATGCACTGACTCCAGCCTCAGTCCACTCTTTCTGAAAGTCCCCAACACTTTTGAATGGCCTTTTCCTGACAATCCTCTCCAGGCTACAGTCATCCCTGCTGCTTGTGCACCTTTTTCTTCCACACTTTTCCCTTCCACATAACTTTCTATTAATGTGCTTTGATACACTTTGACAACATCCAACTTCTTTTGCAATTACCTTTTGAGGCTTTCCCTCCTTATGGAGGATGTCAGTGATGGTTTTCTGCACAACTGTCAGGTCATCAGTCTTTCCCATGATTGTGATTCCTACTGAACCAGACTAAGAGACCATTTAAAGGCTCAGGAACCCTTTGCAGGTGTTATGGCTTAATTAGCTGATTAGAGTGGGACACTTTGAGCCTAGAATATTGAACCTTTTCTCAATATTCTAATTTTCTGAGATTGTGAATTTGGGGTTTTCATGAGCTGTAAGCCATAATCATCAAAATTATGACAAATCAAGGCTTGAACTATCTCGCTTTGCATGTAATGAGTCTATCTCATATATTAGTTTCACCTTTTAAGTTGCATTACTGAAATAAATGAACTTTTGCATGATATTCTAATTTTTTGAATTTCTCCTGTATATTTAGGAAAAGAGATGTTAGACAGTTAGGTATTTTGCTTTCTTAGTTTGCTTTTTTTTGTTTAGTATAGGGTTTTTTAACAAGTTTTTGATTTTTTTCTTTTTGTAGGCAATTCACTAGAACATTTCACTTTTTCTTTTTGTTTCACTTATTTTCATGATATAATTTTCAGTTTCAGTTTCAGTTTATTTAATTTGTTTACTGCCCCCCTCCCGAAGGGCTCAGGGCGGTGAACAGCTATAAATAAAACATAAAAGTACAACATTTAAAACCAACTAAAATCCAATTAAATAAATTTGGCCATAGAAATATTAAAACCCCAATAATTTAAAAACAAATCAAAATGTATAATATTTTTAAAAAGGGGAATCAGGCCAGGCCTGCCTGGCGAAATAAAAAGGTCTTAAGAGCGTGGCCGAAAGGTGCGAAGGTCCAGGATCCTCCGAATCTCCGGGGGGAGCTCATTCCAGATAGTAGGTGCCCCCACAGAGAAGGCTCTCCCCCTGGGGGCCGCCAGTCGACATTGTTTGGCTGATGGCACCCGGAGGAGGCCCTCTCTATGAGAGCGTACTGGCCGGTGGGAGGCCACTGGTGGCAGTAGGCGGTCTCGTAAATAACCAGGTCCTAAGCCATGGAGCGCTCTAAAGGTAGTAACCAAAACCTTGAAGCGCACCCGGAAGACCACCGGGAGCCAGTGCAGCTCGCGCAGGAGAGGTGTCACATGGGAATGCCATGTCGCTCCCATAACCACCCGTGCGGCTGCACTCTGCGCCAGTTGGAGCCTCCAGGTGCTCCTCAAGGGGACCCCTATGTAGAGAGCATTACAGTAGTCCAGATGGGAAGTGATGAGGGTGTGAGTGACGGTGTGTAAAGATAAAATATAAATATCTCATAGTATTGGTTTGTTTTATTTAATATCATAATTAACATTGCTGATCTCCAAGGGAAATAGCATTGTTTAGAAATAGCAAATTTAAATAAATAAATAATTTTTAAAGTTTAAATACAAAATTTAAAAAACAACTAGATGTGTTCATGAAATATTCTAGTCAAACCTATTCCCTATGTGGAAGGTGAATGTCCTGCATGATAATTTGCATACAGCATAGTCATAAAGAAAAGCATAAATATAAGAAGGAACAGACAAACTGAAATCACTTAATAACCTTGGAAAGATTTAAGCTGACATAAATGAAATATATGTTTAAAAAGAGGAAATACTACTAATAATAATTAGGACTTGAATTATTAAATTTCCACCAGTCTTAGAGTGTGATTCTAACTGTAGATTACAAACACATAATAATAATCCTCTCCATGGATAGCCCTTTGTTGTGGGGAAGGAGCTTGTATTGCTCTGACGATGTAGAATGTGATCGTACATTCTACCAGAAGGATCATCCATGCCAGACATGTCTTTTTTTTAAAAAATTTGATTTATATGCCGCCCTTCTCCGGAGACTCAGGGCGGCTTACAATGCGCTAAGCAATAGCCTTCATACTTTTGTATATTTATACAAAGTCAGCTTATTGCCCCCACAAACTGGGTCCTCAATTTACCTACCTTAGAAAGGATGGAAGGCTGATGTCTTAGTGGAAGAGCTAGGCTAAATTTATCCATCATGGATAAAGATCAACTTTAATATGGTGTGAAGACAGAAAAAGATTCCTATACTGACTTGCCATCACCCAGATCAGCAAGAACCATGTTCCTGGGCATCTATCAACAAGCAGACAATGGGACTCAGGAGCAATTACTAAAGGCCCCAGGCATGGATCCACACATGTATTACACTGATACATTACAGCATCCTATGTTCATGGGAAGTACTATATGCAAATGAAGACCAACACCAGCTAAAGAACTGGGAGCTGTGATTTCATGTTGTTGTGCAAATAATAATGGAAATCAAGCAGGAGCCTTCAGCAGGATAGAGACTCCAGGAGGACACCCAGATTGTGGACCAACTCTGTTTGAGGCAGTGTCACCCCATCCAGGACAAAAATGGAAGCTCTTTGGAATTGATAGGTCCAAACCCCTAAAACTACTCTGTCTTGCTTTGTGTTGAAGCATGTTGCACTTCATCTGGACCCCCATTTTTTCCAGGTACCGAGATATTCTTTTCACTAGAAGCCAGTGATCGCTCTAGCGGTGCATGCCAATAGAAGGTACTTCACTGCACCTATCTCCAAATGTTTTGGTTCCTTATTTAAGTGGTCATTTTCCCCACAATAGCTAGTATATGAACTTTCTATGTGTAGGAATGTGATGGCTCCCTACCTATAGTCTGAAGACTTACTTTCCATTTGGAGATTCAGATTATGAGAGGAAGCATCAGCATCTAGGATCATCATGTACTGGGGCTGCTGACTGCTTCCTTCTCATCCAGATTGTAGAGAAAGTGCGTATCCACCATGCTTTGGAAATAGGAAAGCCTACTATATCTCTTTCTGTCAAATTTGAATCAAAGTAACAAAAGTGCCAGCAAAGAGACCATAGAAATAAGATGAAGAGACAAATGGTTACAGACGCAGACATGAGAGAGAAAGTCCAGAATACAAAATCCTGTAAATAACAAAGAGCAATGCCTCTTATATGCCTCTATAAAAGAGATTCTTTATTCCAATGGTAGAAAAATAAATGTACATATTCCCCACAGATTTATACACTAAAAGCATTTTGTTCTAAAACAAAATGACTTATTTGTATATTTTTCAGATTCTAGTGTAAAAATGATGCCTCCATTGTAAAAATGATGTCTCTGAAATGTCAGAAGCATAGTAGCATGAAGTTGGAAGGATTTTAGTCTGTCAACTCTATCACACACCCTCTTCACATTTACACATCTCCACACCCTCTTCACATTTAAACATCTCCAGCATCTGGCTGTTGGGTTATTTGTTTTTGAGTATTTCTGGCGTTTAATCATTCTTTTTTCCCCCTAACAATATATTACAATAGCCTACACTTGCAGTGGCAAAGGTTTCATTAAAAATCATTTTATTTTTGTATATTTAGGAAATGAAGTGGCTAATCTTGGAGAGAAGATTAATGAAATCCCCCCCCCCCTTTTTTTAAGGTGGCGGAATTGCCTGGCTGAAGCCATTGCTAAAACACATTGGTAACAAAGCAAAAAAAAAAAAAAAGCAATGGAGGTTAATGCTATTTATCCCCTACTAGAGCACACCACCACTCGTTTCCATCTCCATCGGCACAGCCTGCCATGAGAGCCATAATTCACCGCACAAGGCATTGAAGAATATTGGCTCCCAAGCATCTGTAGTTCAGACACTTTGTCATCATGAGCTTTCAACAGGGTAAATAAGTTGATTAAAGGAGGAGATTTTTCATGTCAGTGTGTATTTGTGTGCACACATTGCTTTCCTAGAAATCTCTTTGCCTTCTTTCTTGAGTCTTTTTTTTAGTAAAATTGCATTTTACGGTCTGGTTTCTCAAAACACTACCACATCTATGGGCCCCATGGAGATTTTAATAGGCAGGCCTTTTAATCCAATGCTTTTAATATTCAGTTGGTCCTGTTTTGACAGTGATACTCATTCTATTAGTCACAAATGTTATCACAGTCTTTGTAATCTATTGGAATCTCCCAGGTTTGGCCACTTTAATAACTCCAAGGAGGAATGGTTGTTGCAAGCTTACATGTCAGTAAAAAGTGGCCTGAGCATGGCAAGAATATGTGTGATTTCCCCCTCATCTTAAAGTTACTACTCTTCAAGTTATATTTCTACAACTTTAGCCAACATTTAACTCTAAGTATTAACATTTAAATTTAGTCTCTGGAATAAAGTTGACATCCATGTACTGTATTTCAGCATTTCAACACTTTCCCTACTTCATTTTCTCAAAAGCCCAAATTCTTGAAAGTGAACTAAGATACTTCCACTCAGTTATTTTAATTCCATGTAATTTCAATTTGTGTATTCCCTTCCTATATTTTATAGATGATGCCCTATTCAGTGAGATGCAAACATCTTGTTTTATTTTGGCCTGTCCAATTTTTTTTTAAATATAAGTGGAACAAATTTGTTGTTGCAAAGTTTTTTGACAACTGTAAACTTTTTTATAAAATGCATGGAAAAGACAGGAGATAATTTTGGTTATATTTGTGCAAAAGCACACAGGAAGCAAGGGGAATCATTTTGTAAAATGAGATTAAAACATCTTTGAAGATAGCAATACTATGCAATGTGGAACTGATTCTGTTAGAGGTAAATGCCTCACCTGTCTCAGAGCCATGCCAGGCCCTGGAGAGGCGGGGGTTAAACAAGTCATACACATCACCCAGCTGCCCCCCTAGCCACACCTTACCTGTAACTCCGCCCTCTGGATATAAAAGGTTGTCCCTCGCTGGCACATGTGCTCAGCCTGATGTTACCTGCGAAGAGAACACATGTGATACTTAATAAAAGGTTCATCTGATTAATGATTCCAGTCTCGTGTCTATTATTGGGTCAGATCCTCGAACATCTAACAAATATGGTAGCAGAGGATGGTTCCATGACCCAATAATCCAAAGACACACTGAAGAAAAAATAAACAGCTGAACAAAAATTTCCTTCAAGAACGATGGAGAACCAGACAACGAGAACCGACGGCTGCTCCGAGGAAAACCAAGAGAACCCAACAAAAAATGCTGGATCAGCGATCGCAGCAGACATGGAGGAGAATCTATATAAAGAGATAGACCTCCAGGGAGAAAGCAGCCTGCACAAAAAAATAGCGAAACTGCTAAGGACACAAAACAATGAAGAAAACTTCGCCGCGAACCTCCAGAAGATCCTAAACAGCCACGAGGCAGCGGAGAGGGATTCGAACACAAGCCTGGGATCGGGGGACGAAATCGAGGTGAGCGATCCCCCCCTGGTCACAACACCGACAGGCCCAGGCGCCACAAACCCCGCCAAAAATTCAAACCGGCGGCCATCTTTGGACCGGCAACCAGCCAAGATGGCCGACCATCCACCAATCAGAGGCCTGAATTTAAAATGGCTGATGCGGGAAAATTATGGGGACCTAGGGAGCGAAGAGGATGAGGACAGCTGGGGGGAAGGGTCCGATCCAGATACCCAAGTCCCCCCAACCAGCAGGCAACTCGACAAGGCCATGAGCCTAATCGTTGCCGCCCTCGGGCCCGACCTAATGATCACCCGAAGGAAGCAGCCGATACCACCGGAGACCGAAGGCAAGGAGAGGCGACACCGAGCCACCCACACGAGGAACGCGGACATCGCTGCCACCACACCGACACCACAGCGCACCCCAAGAGGCCAACCCACGCGATCGCGCAGGTCGCCGACGCCGGAACGCGAGGACCGGAGGGGGCACTCACCTACACCGACGACTCGCCGAGGCACGCCGAGGCTCCAGACCGACGACTACACGGCGAACCTGACATCCCTTGACCATCGCTGGACTTCCCGGGCCGACTACAGAGACCAACTACCAGGAGAAGGCCTCTACCCAGGAGCCGCGAGAGACAGGTCCTTCCTCGATGAAGACGAAGCCGGAATGACTCTCGCGCATGCGCAGTACCGCCTAGAGGAAAACAGAAAAAAAAAACGCTCAGAAAAATTTTTTTAAAATCCCCAAGCCGTACTCCGAGTTCTGGCACATACAGGACCATGGACAGCAGACTGCTGTAAGTAACCCAGCACACTATTCAGGGAATTTACCCACAGACTTTCCCAGACTGAAGATGGGTGGGGGGAATTTAAATGAGTGGTGCATGCAGCTACAGGTGGCATTTATGAAAGAGAATATTTTGTTTTTTATTGATGATCCACCTAGGAAACCCTGGGACTTTGACATAGACTGCAAACACCATAGGGCATTTTACCTAACCATATCTAGCATTGACCCAACCTTATATTACAGCATCCAACAGTACTCTACTGTATCAGAAATTGTGCAAGACATGTTTGGGCTATTTCACAGTGATAGTGTAGCCACCACCACTAAATTATCAAAAAACTTCTTATCAGCAAAGATCAAACCTGGGATGCCCATGAGTGAACACCTCGTAGCCTTAAACGCTACCAGATCTGAACTCCAATTAAGAGGGGAAATCACCTCAGATCAAACCATGAGGAGCATAATACTCAACTCTTTAGACTCCTCATGGGACAATTTTGTCACACACCTGGACACCATTAGCCTAAGAGACAGAAGGGGGAGTAGGGACTCTTCCAGGGACAGCAGGACAGGATCCCTCTATGGAGTAGGCGAACAACAACGTGACCATAGAGAGAATGATAGCTGGCTCATTGACTCTGGGGCTACAAACCACATCACTAGCAATAGGCAACTCCTATCATCCTTTTCAGAAGAGAATTTTCTGATAAAATTAGCCAATCAAAGTGAAGTGAAGGTAACTGGTAAGGTGAGATAATTTAACTTAATAAAAGGTTCATCTGATTAATGATTCCAGTCTCGTGTCTATTATTGGGTCAGATCCTCGAACATCTAACAGATTCTATACTTAAGCTCAATATATTGATGAATATACAGTAATTTCTACCCAACCATTACCTGTGACAGTGTGTATTGATACCATGTCAAGATTATTCAACATATTGATTCATGCACAGTGATTCCTCTAAAGCAGTTTCAAAAGCAGAAATCTCTGAGCACACTGATACAAAGCCATGATCTCACCCAGTGGTATCTCCTCTGACTTAAAGAGTTCTTGAATGTGTCGGGCAACATCAGCAAGGCATTTTTTCCCTAACATTGTTATTCAGGACGTGAGTGTGGACTCTTCTGCATGCAAATCATGTGCTGTACTTGGAAAAGATGCACAAAGGCACCTGTAAAACAATCCTCACTTTGCCTTGTTGGGCTCCATTGAAATAAAGCGAGCAGTGTTTCCTACTGTTGAATCACAACATTATTAATGCCGGAACACATCCTATATATTGTCTGTATAGGTGTAATTAATTCTAGATTAATTTTCCTAAAACAAAAGCTTTTGAAGTGAGGAATAAGACTCTTGTTTAAAGATACCCTACAGTGTAAAAACTGTTGGCCTGCCAGCTATGATAAGAAATATGAACTATTTTCAATTCCATGAACAAATGTGGCAAGAAGCTAATTAATTAAAACTATCGGGAGTTCCTTTGAAACAGCCTGTGATTAAACACAAGGATTTATTATGGAACAATTAGGTAAATTTGGCCACAGGTATCTTCCTGCTACTCCCCAGGGAATCAGTGATGCAATTCAGGTCTAGAATTATACTTTTATTATAGATTTATCTATTTTAATTGATTCAGCATTAGTCATAAGCCTCATCCATAACAGCAGAGGCAGAGGACATATTATGCTAATTTGTAGACTTTTCAGGAGTTAACTTTCACTTTCTGTAGTTGTTTCTTTTTATTTATTTATTTATTTATTTATTTATTTATTTATTTATTTATTTATTTATTTATTTATTTATAAATTTGATTTATATGCCGCCCTTCTCCGGAGACTCAGGGCGGCTTACAATGCATTAAGCAATAGCCTTCATACTTTTGTATATTTATACAAAGTCACCTTATTGCCCCCACAAACTGGGTCCTCATTTAACCTACCTTAGAAAGGATGGAAGGCTGAGTCAACCTTGAGCCTGGTGAGATTCGAACTTACAGTAATTGCAGACAGCTGGTTTTGATCACTATGCTTTTAGTCTACTGAGCTAAATCAGGCTTCTTCTTCTTATTGGAATGAAACTGAAATAGGATAACTGAGAGGAGAAATAATAACTTGAATTTCTTCAAGATCTTAATGTCCAGCTTGAATCTTAAATGCAGTTTTAAATATATGTTCCTTAAACTTTAAGGGAAAATACAGTAGAAATTTCTAGATGAGCTACTGTTTCTCATTGGGTAGACAAGCTGTCCAGTTGCTGGAGAATCTGCATGTTGGTTTCTGGCATTGGAATTAGCAGTTGGAGGTAGAAGCACTCCATGTGTCAGCATTCTTGAGAGTGGGAGTCTGCCCTGAACAATGATTAATGAAGTAGGTTTTATAACTGTAACTTCATTTTTAAAAGGTGTCATAACTATAACAGAAAGAAGGTTTATTTGCAGGGAATATATTATAGGGAACTAGGCAAACAGCACCTAGTTAACAACCTTTTACCAGGCAAAGAGTCCAAAAATGTATGTTCTGTACATGTGTGCCTGGAAAGGAAGGCAGAAAGAACTGTCCCCAGTTAGTGTCTTAGACAAAAAGTGAGCAGAAAAGGGAATTCAGAATAAAAGCTTAACTTTCTAGTTACACGTTTCTGATGTCTTGTGATCAATAGATTGTAGGATTCCGAAGAATCAGTGCCACTGAATTCTCACCTCCAAGTAGCTTCCATGCCTATGAATCTGGAATCTTATTCCATCAATTCAATGTGTCTTTCATGCTCAGCATCAACTCTCAAATTAGGTGTCTTTGCTTCTTTTTGGTAGATCATTAAAACTACTAAACCTCCGCTTTATGCATAAAGGTTCTTAAATATAAATCAACATTTATACAGTATGTTTTCTAAGCAATACAGTGTGGGAGCATCAAGTAATATCTCTATGCTAGCTTTCAGTAACACCAATGGAACTTTGCCTTCTTGATGAAGATTGCAGCAAGAGGCAGCATTTGATTAGATTAGAAATTAATTCCATAGAGGTACAATAAAGTAATGCCTTCATTAGGTCTGAGAGAAGAACAAAATATAAAGCAGAGAAATAACTCAATAAATGTCTTTATAAGACTTTCCCATCATGATGCCCTGAAATCTTTGCAGTACATAATATGAAGACAGTTGCAGTTTGCAGATTTGTTAAATGTGAATTTAAATATAATAGTTAAAGTTATTTGTTTTTCTTCTCTCAATCCAACCACAAATGCCAGTGTGGTGTGGATTACATCCGAACCAGGGAGATTTCAAGTCGAGCCCATCCTCAGCCATGGGTGTTCATTGGATGACTTTGGGCGAACCTAACTTAGTTTACAAAGTCATTGTTACTGGTGAAAACCAGACATGGGAGTGCTTGAACTCCTGGGAGAAAGGCAGAACTGTAATTTTAAAAAATACTTTTTCTGTTTTGCTCTTAGTTTTACTTTTATTTGGCTTTTTATTGCATATCCAGTTTGACCAAGAGTTCTTGTGATTCAAAAATGTAAACAGTCCTTTGTGGATTCTGAAATATTTATATAAAAAGCTTCAATATAGCTATTTTGGTTGTAGAAATACAAGAAGCTCCCCTGCAATGAGTCAGACCACTAAGCATCAGTCTGGCTGGCAGCGCATCAAATCTTTCCCAGTTCTGTCTGGAGCCCATTGAATTATGGTCGTTAGAGAAGGTCTAATATTTCTTCAAAATCTATTTTAGACTACCTGAACATGCCATAAATGACAAATACTATTATACCAGATGTAACATTTGGTGAGATGGGCAGCTATATAAATTAGACAAATAAACAAACAAATAATCCTAGTGGGAACAGTTCTATATCTTGAAATAGCATAATTCCTATGAACATTATTGGGAATAAAAAGTGCCTGTTCTCTTTAGTTATGATGAGAAAATTGCCTTCCTGGGTATGCTATCAGGAGTTTCTAAGAGTTATTTTCCTTCATTTCATAAAAAGAAAAAAAATAACCCACTCCAACTTTAAAGATAATATAATCCTGCCTGAATAGTTTTTTTCAATTTGGTCTCCCCCAAAGTGACCAGTACCCCTATCCCAACCCCCTTTTCTGTTTTCAGAAAAGCAGCAATATTCAAACAAGTTTTATTCTATTGATAGATTCCCAGATTAGCCATTATCTTGAGTTGATGTGATCCTTGACTTCAGTAGCTTAACACAAACTACTTTTGTGTTTATCATAGTGGTAACTATAAATGTTACAAGGTTTAAATTTTCAAACTAAGTTCTTAATTAAAGAAAATTATTGAAAAAAGGAACTTACACCATTTTGTATAGTAAATTTATCCATCTATCATATTTAAAGCCTACAGCATAACATCTGTATTAAAAAAACCTGCAACAACCAAATACTTCCAACATAAAAGTATCAAAATAAGAATAATAAAAACAGATTTTTTTAGCACAGGAGTTTTGAAAATAAAAGCAAATTTGGAGCCTCTTAAAACAAACCACTCTAAAGTTTTACTGGGCAAGATTTCCATAAGGTTGGTGCTGCCACAGAGAAGGCCCTTATCCTAATTAATTCTGAGTCCCTCTCCAATATTTATCCTTGTGATACACCTTTAAAAGATAATCACAGCCTCTGGTTTGTCACATATGGGGGAAATCTCTTTGGGCAAGCAAGGGCCAAAATAATCATGGAGTTATATGATAAATAAGTAATTTGAATTTCATCTTGAAGTCTGTGGATATCACATGTTCCTGGTGGTTAGTGTCTGACAGAAGTCTAGCTATTATCTTCTGGAGATGCTATAATTTTAAAGATTTTTTTCTCAGCCTCATCTCTGTGTAGACTATATTGCAATAGTAAAATCAGAAGCTAACCAGAGCAATAGCTGGATAAAATCTTACTAAGATGGGATGTAATTAGAAAATTGTTCACTGCCCAGGGGGGAAAAAAAAACATTTCTTGTCACTACATTGACCTGAGCAGTTAAGGGTAGCACAAGTTCAGACACCACAGACTAAATGTTTTCTTCAAAGGAATAAAAGTTTAATGCAGGCCAAGTCCCACTCATACTTAACTTTATTGACATCATTGTATTGGTACCCAGATATCCAAAACTAAATTGACAATGACAAGATAGTTAAGAAAAATACATATAGACAAAAAGTGTTGGCTAAATGACAATATTAAATCAAAATATGGTAAAATCTTGCTCAGGCTACACATGTAAACAACAAAAAAATTAAAATTAGCTATCTGTACAATATAAACTTAGTATAAAATACAAATATAATACAAAGACTCTCTCTCTCTTAGACACACACACACAGAGAGAGCACATATATATTATTAAATAAAATAATAAAATAAATTACCTAAAAGGGATTTAAGAATTATAAAATTATCTTACAGAACCTGTGAAAGCTAAGTGAAATGTTGTATAACAGCTGACATGACATGTTATACCTCATCCAAGACATAATTTGGTCCAGGTCTGAACAAACTAGACTCAGTGGTGGGATTCAGCCAGTTTGCACCACTTCGGGAGAACCGGTTGTTAACTTTCTGAGCAATTTGGTGAACTGGTTGTTGGAAGAAATCATTAGGGCAGAGAACTGGTTGTTAAATTATTTGAATCCCACCACTGATTAGACTCCCTAATATATTAATTTTCTCTGTCTCTGTCTGCTTCCTCCCTCCCCAGACACAATAGAGATGTGCATTATTATAACATTAACATAATATATCATTATTCTAATGTTACTTAACAGAACAGAACAAAACAGAACAGAATATTAGAGTTGAAAGGGACCTTGGAGTCTTCTAGTCCAAATCCCTCACTCCAGCAGGAGATCTTATACCATATTGGACAAGTGGCTGTCTAATCTCTTCTTAAAGACCTCTGGTGATGGAGCACCCACAACTTCTAAAGGCAAGCCTTCCACTGCTTTATTGTTCTCACTGTCAGGAAATTCCTCCATGGTACTTGGTTGGTTCTCTCCTTGATTAGTTTCCATCCATTGCTTCCTATCTGACCTTCTGGTGCTCTGGAAAATAGGTTGACCCCTCTTTTGTGGCAGTACCTCAAATATTGGAACACTGCTGTCATGATCAAGGTTGACTCAGTCTTCCATCCTTCAGAGACTGGTAAAATGAGGACCCAGATTGTTTGGGGCAATATGCTGACTTTGTAAACAGCTTAGAGAGGGCTGTAAAACATGTTACCCCAGTCCTTCTTTTTACTTGACTATACATATCAAATTCCTTTATTTCAGTGGTTTTCTTCTAGAACTCTTAGATCCCTCTCTCAGTTGCTGCTATTGAGCCAGATTCCATCTATTATCTACCTGTATATAAAAACCTTATTTTTCTCTCCATTGAATTTCATTTTGTTTGATAGGACCCAGTATCCAAGTCTGTCAAGATCCATCTTGATCTTGAGCCTTTCTTCTGGGTTGTTGGCTATTCCTGCTCGCTTGATGTCATCTGCAAATTTGATTAGTTTCCCTTTTATTCCCTCATCTAAATCATTTATGAAGTTATTGAAGAGTAGATGTTGTTCCATTAAGAATTACATGCTGAGTGTGATTTATCAGCCAGTTACAAATCCATCTGGTGGTGATGCTGTCTATCCCATATTTTTCTACCTTACCAAGAAGTAGGTTGTGGTCTACTTTGTCAAATGTCTTACTGAAATCCAAGTATACTCTGTCCACAGCATCTCACTGGTCCACTAATTTAGTCACACTGTCAAATAATGAAATAAAATTGATTTTGCATGAACAGTTTTTTCCCATGCTGGCTTCTAGGTATTACTTTACTTGCATCTAGGTATTCACAGATCTGTTGCTTGATTATCTTTTACAGGATATTCCCTTTCAAGAATTTTACAACACATTAAAGGAAAGTCTATTGTGTGAACACAGCCATAAAGTTAGGTAAAGATGTTTGAAAAACAAACAAATTAATCTATGGCAATTGATTTTATGTAAGGATTTGAATGAAAATGTGCTCATTTTTCTATTCCATGTTTTGGGACTATATTGTAATTTTGGTCAATGTAGAGAGTATTTAGCTGGTTTTTTGTCCATTTTTCTATCATCTACATTTTGTTGCTATGCAATCATTCCAAATGTAAATGTTTCTGGATTCATACTTCAGTTTATTGGAGAAATCCCTGCAGTAAAAAGCCTCAGCTAATAATGTAATTAGCTTGAAATTGTAACATCGAAACTTATCAGTTAGATTTTTACTCTACTAAATTGTCTTAGTGTTGTCAAGGCACCAATAAATTTTATTAATGACCTTAGAAATAAAAGATTAAATAAGTGAACCATGGTGAAAGACAACTTGCTCAAGAAGTGTAAGGATATGAAACATGATGTATGCTTTGATATACATGGCATCATTATTCAAGTCAGTTTCTAGTTATCTTCAACAACTTAACTCTGTGGCTCCCACTATAATTTCAAAAGAACAAGATTTGTAAGTCAAGATTCTGCTAGCTAATATTACACATACATTGTTTCAGAAATTAAAAGGTAGAAACAATTATGTGTGCTGGATTGAAGAATATTAATTTTTTAAAAAATAGATGCTAAATTTTAATAGAAAGAAAAGGAAGGAAGGTGAGAGAGAGATGGAAGGAAGGAAGGAAAGTAATGAGAGAAGAAGGAAAGAAAGAAAGAAAGAAAAAGAAAACAAGAAAGAGAGAGAGAGAAAGAAAGAAAGAAAGAAAGAAAAAGATAATAAATGGGCTTATTCCCTATTACTATATTTGTGATGTTAAACTCAGTGTTAAACTCAGTTCATGGGATAAAAAAGAGGATTTCCCTGCCCATAGTGAACAATTATCAAAAGATAGCCTCAAGGCTTCTCAGACTTATGAGGATCTGAATTATGTCCATGTCATTCTCATAAAATCCAGTGGAAGTTGTGACTTTGCATCCAGATAAATGAATTGCTTCATATTGTGTAGTGAATTAATTTTGTATTAAATATTCATAGATTGTAAGTCAAAGGAAGAAAAGAAAATACTATACTGCTGGCATTATGGGAGGTAAAGCTGTTCTAAGGAAAGGGCAGCTATCCACCCATAACAATGCCATCAATGTAAGAGTTGCAGTTCCCCATGTTTTTGTTTTATCTTGGATTATCAGATCTAGATTGCAAAACAATTAAAATGACTATTAATTGGCAGCAAAGAGTTAGTATTTTCTGTCAAATGGCCATCCAGATTTTCTGGATTTTCTCAATTATTTTACCATTTGTAAGATCTCTATATCTGCAGTCAAATATGGAAGGACAACAGCAATCACCAAAAATTTGAGGAAACTGAAGTGATTTTTTTCCAATGCCTGTCTTTGAAGAGCTCTCCTGTGGTACTGCTAAATCTTCATGTATTACAAATATGGCATTGAGATCCTTGCTCGCCACTACATCGCTTAGGACATGAACTATTACATGAGTTTACCATATCCAGGGCCATCTGCAAAAAGCCACAGTTTCTTCAAAATGAAGGTATTTCCTTCATAAATTCTACCCTTCACGTACTTGCATATGACATTGAGGTGCAAGTACAAAAGGGTGAAGTTAGCATAGCACATTTATCATTTGCTCTTCCTTACCTTATGAGCAAATGTCCATGATCATCCCAATTATTCCTTAGATCATATATCTACAATTAGTTATTTGCACAACTCCAATAATTCATAGCTAGTTTGATCAATTTCAAGGTAAGTGTGAGGCCATGTCAGTGCCGCTGGTTTTCACATAATATACCATAATATACAATTTCATCAATATTTGTGTTAGCCCTATCTTTCTTTTAACATTTTGATTTCTTTTTGCCAGAAGCTTTTTAAATTATATGTTACTTTTGGGATACATCTTTCCAATTACATGCTCTTCTGCATGAATTTTGCACCTACTCAAATCCATGGTGAATTTCTTTTACATTCCTGTTCTTAGAAAAATATTGTGTCAGATTCACAGGAATAAAGGAAATTCACATAAAGAATGTTTGCTCATATTATCATCAATTTTAATCATTTAATGAGTTGAGATGCTAATCTGACATCCAAATTAATTGGGAAAGGGATAGATAAGGCCAGTCCTTCCCTCTGCATATCATTTTATCTCTGTTTTCCTGCCAAAAGAAAGAAAGAAACTCTATATCCACCAATTTCCTGAATCTAGATTTGCTCTCGTTTATTTGGTTATGATGATTCATATAAGTCATCTTTCTATAAAGGGAGATCAGCTCATATACTGTAGTTCCTCATCCTTTGCTTTATTCAAGCAAAGTTGCAGAAGATTGGTCATTAACTATAACAGTAATAACAATGGGTCCTAACCAACAACATGAAATTTAATGTGGAGAAAAGCAATGTTTTACAGCTAGGCAGGAAGAACCATAGGTACAAGTACAGATTAGGTGAAACCTGGCTCAAAAATAGTAACTATGAAGTCCTAGTGGATGATCACTTAAACATCAGCCAGCAGTGTGCGGCAGCAATCAAATAAGCTAAGCTAAATAAGTGTATTGGTACCACTTTATAAGCCCTTTGTAAAACTACACTTGGAATACTGCATCCAGTTTTGGTCAAAAAGATGTTGAGACTTTGGAAGAAGTGCAAAGAAGAACAACTAAGATGATTAAGGGCCAAAACATATGAAGAAAGGTTGAAGGAATTGGGTATGGCATGTCAAACTTTTCAACTTTTAATTTCCAAACATTAGGGGTGCTCAAAAGTTGTGACATGTCTTGGGTATTGTAACAATATTTTGGTTACTTTAATATAATTTAGATGTGCTTCGTAAGTAACTACATAAATATCATAACTGTTTAACATTTTTGTTTGTTTCATTGGCCAGTCTAGAGAAAAGAAGAACTAGGGAGCTCATGATAGCAATATTTCTTTATTTGAGGGGCTGTCACAAAGAAGAGCGGGTCAACTTATTTTTCAAAGCACCAGAAGGCAAGAAACAGTGGATGGAAACTAATCAAGGAGAGAAACAACCTGGACAAACTTCCTAACAGGACAATTAGCTGGTCCAATGGAACAGCTAGCTTTCAGAAGTTGTGGGTGTGTCATCACTGGAGATTTTTAAGGAAAGACTGGACAGCCACCTATCTGAAATGGTATAGGGCAGTGATGGCTAACTTTTTTGCCATCGCGTGCCAAAAGTGGGGGATCTCCAGGCTCCAGTGGCTTTCTAGGAGCCTGGGGAGGGCAAAAACAGCCTTCCCCATCCCGCTGGAGGCCCTCCGGAGGCCGGAAATGGCCCATTGGCCAACTTCCAGTGGGACTGGAAGGCCCGAAAATCAGTTGGCCAGTGCACACATGTGGGCCGGAGCTTAGCTCGTGTGCCCACCAATATGGCTCCGCATGCCACCTGTGGCACACATGCCATAGGTTCGCCATCATGGGTATAGGGTGTCCTACTTGAGCAGAGGGTTGGACAAGAGGACCTCCAAGGTCTGTTCCAGCTCTATTCTGATTGAACCGGCCAAGGATATCTTCATGGCGCAAAGTGATCTTTATAGCAGAGTGAGGTTTGAAACTGGTCTTTCCAGTTCCAAGCCAAGTCACGCCATGTAGAACTGCATCATGTAACTGCTTCTACCCCAATCTCAACCCCCTGACTCCATTTCACTGGGGCTGGAGATTTTTCAGGTTCATATGAACAAGAAGAGAGGAGTGACTGAAAATAGAAAATGAATGTGAATGCCACCTCCACCAACATCAGTATTTGTTAAGAATTGTTAAGCCTGAAACCAAACAGTTTTAATACTCTTCCAACTAAGGGAAAGATGAAGTGGAGGATATCTGGTGATGAAAGTAGCCTTATACTGATGCAATGCAAGCCCCACCGCTTTTGTATGGGCATTATGATGTCACATGTAGATATGAAAGAAGCAGGGTTTGACTAATGATAGAGCAAGGCTGCTCCGGTTCATCTCCTTCCTCCTTACTCTTCTTACTCCTTACTTCATCTCCTTTCTCTGGTCCTAATCAGTGTTGATAGGAACCAATAGACCAAGTAATGACTCCTTTGTTCAGGGCTTGGTGTTCTTTGCACTCCTTTTTAGCATCTATATGAAACCATTGAGTAAGGTCATCTGTCACCATGAGATGAGGCATCATCAGTATGCTGAGGATACCCAGTGATGTTGTGGACATTCTTTTGCAGTGTCTGGAAGCTGGTGGAGGGGTATCTGTATGGGGAACAACAGGCTTCAGCTGAATCCTGGTAAGACAGAGTGGCTGTGATTGGTGGGCTCCTCTGTATCTAGATGTTTCTCATCTCTGGTGTTGGAGAGGTTGCACTACCCCAGGTGTGTAATCTGGGGGCACTCCGGGACTCATGGTACCTGCACTCATGGATAGGAGAGCCTTTGCTAAATTTCATGCGGTGTACCAGTTAAGTTCCTTCCTGCACAGGGAAGCCTATCTTTCTGTCATTCATGCTATGGTCATCATCTGCTTGGACGTTGCAATGTGCTCTTCATGGAGCAACACTTGAAGAATATTCAGAAACTTCACCTGATACAGAATGCAGATGTTTGAGCAATTTTGAATGCTCCAATGATGGCACATAACAACTCTGTTGTGCAAGCTTCATTAGGCACAGTTTGCTTCCAGTTGCAATTCAAAATGCTGTTATTACCTTTAAAGCCCTACATGACATGGGGCCAGATTGCCAGCAGAACCATCTTCTCCCATTAAATTAGCTGAGGGGTGTCAAACTGGATTTCTTCGAGGGCTGGATCAGCATTGTAGTTCTCCTCCGTGGGCCAGCTTGGGTGGGGGGGAGATGGGATGCCTCCTGCAGCACCCTGCTGGGTAAAATGGGGTGCAGGGGGGACTGCATGCGCCCCCTGCATCTCATTTTCAGCCTGGATGTCCTCCTGCAGTACTTTGCCAGCCAAAATGGGGGGCGTGTAGCCCCCTGTGCCCCATTTTGGCTGCCAGAGGCACCACAGGCCAGTCCTTTGCTATTTCTAGGCTGGCCACATGGGCCGAATCCAGCCCACGGATCTTGAGTTTGACACCCCTGAATTAGCCTATCCCATTTGGTCAGTCAGAGAAGTTATGTTATGGACCCCATCATGTCCATAACATTCTTTAAAATGTTAAAGAATTTTGATTGTTGGGGTCCAGGAAGGGAAGCTTCTTTGTCATCATCCCTAGTCTTTGGAATATCCTCCCCCCAGAAGTTGACAACCCCCTACTTCCTGGTCTTTCAGAAGGGTTTGAAGACTTGCCTCTGCCAACTTGTAGGGAGGTTGCAGAGAAGCACACAATCTTGGGGTTGGTTAGCAACCTGAAGGCCATCCCCTACTTCTTAATTTTAATTATTCTATCCCTGCTTTAACTGCCTCTTTTTACTGAGAGATAATAGTTTATGTAGTTTGTATGTTTGTATGTTTTTAATTATGCACTGCCCAGAGTCACCCTGTAAGATGGGTAGTCTGTAAATTGGTTAAATAAATAAAAAATAATAATTTTGAAGAACTCTGGTTCCTATGATATGTCTGGAAGATGAAGCAGAAGAATGGAATTACAAAACGGTTAAGTTTTATATGTGGGCTTCAGCAGAGGTTTAAAATGTTTCCTGTACAAATTTTGGCCTCATTTGAAAATGGACTATTTGGTATACCTCCTGATGGATTTTCAACTCATTGCTTGAATAAATTATAGGAATTCTTGAATAAATAATTGCTTGAATGAATGATAGGGATGTTTATATTGTAGTTTAAGGTGATTATTCTTTTTTAACTTCAACTGAATTTTGCAGAATAGTTGAATTTCTGTTTCTTCTGGAGCTATTGGAAGCATCGAATAAATGACAGCTTAATTTTTTTTAATTTAAGCTCCCTAATGATGGAAATGCATAATTGCAGTTGATATGCCAAATACATACTCCCCCTAGGAGCAGAAAAATCCAGCAGCATGATTTAAGATGTGGTAATTTCCAGATTAGATTACTGTATTGTCTTTCATGTGGTGCTGCCCTTGAAAGCTTTGGGAAATTACAACTGATTCATAATGTCTTGGCAGATTGTTTGTTAGAACATGCTTTTTCTAACATATTATGCTTTTTTCCTTACCCTACCAGGATGCAGTTCAGAATTTTAAGCCAGAAAGCCGTAAATAGTTTGAGACTTTAGCATGTTTTTTGTATATAAAGAGACAGACTGATATATATTCATTTTAGTTTCAACTTTTGTTGACAGAGAATATTATATTTCACTGTTTCTAATGTCTCTATTTAGAATTGCACTTGATTGCATATATTAGAGGACCAGGTGAATCTCACTATGAATAATTTATAAAGAAGGAAGAAGATACAAATTTATTTATTATTCATTGCATTTATATTCTGTCTTTTCTTTAGAGAGCTCAGGGCAGTCTATATGACACTCATTTTGTCCCCACAATATAAATAAATGTTGCAATAAGCTGCATGCTCCAGTTGTGAAATTAATTTTAGAAAGACACCTAGTTAAAGTAAAATTAAAGAAAAAAAGAGTAGAGCACAGACTGAATCTGAGAACAATGAGGAAATCAAAACAGAGATTGGTTTTTCACTAAGGTAACCAACAGTTTGTGCAACATATGTTGCATCTTCAATTATTTTAGTTCTATTATTTAAAAAAAACCAGATTTGATATAAAATTTCAGTATTCCTCATTATCATAAATATTACATTTTATGGAGCAGATGAAACATTTTGTGTTCAGTACAGACACTAACATTTAGGAAATACATGTTTGATTACACTAGAGAGGAAAGTGTGGGTACAGCCCAATTATCTCTTACCAAGAAAATTGACCCAAGCTCTATTTCCTGGAGATTGGAATATAGTTACCTTTCAATTCCTGAACTTCTCTAGATTTTTGCCATGCAGTTTCAACTGAAGAATGACATACAATATGTATTAGGGAAATTGTGTATGAAAATAAATATGGTTTTCTCATAGAATAACATGGACCTGAAACAGAATTGAGGAAGGCTTGAAGTGTAGGCAAAATAGAATTGGATGTGATGTAGAGTTTTCTATTCCCACAGGAGCCCAGTCCATATTCAAGCATGAGTAGCAAATATTGGTTTGGCAGAGAAAACTACCCCCCAAGTGCCTTTTTTTAAAAAAACCCAAAAGCTTAGAAACTCACAGTCTGATTGGAATTGGTGCCAGGATAACATTTTCTCCCAAAGGCCTTTTCTGCCTCCCCTTTCCAACAATACTGTTGAACTGAGTTAAATGGGTAGTTGGTTTTCAGGACAAAAGATGTGTGTTTAGTGTAATGTGTAGGCTGGTCTAAATCAATACTTTTGCAGCTGAATGAAATTGTGGAATGTACTAGAGATTTTGTAGAGCCAGAAATTGATCTCACTTCCCATTTGGCATGTTAACCAAAAGTCTATCTTTCTTTGATTTATTTTCGTAGCCTCCTGTGGATTTCATGAGAAACTTTGCTTTTGTAATTGTCCATTGATCTGTTATTTTAAACAGAAGGCAAAGTTTTCTGTTGTTTGTAATTATATCATTTGGTTGTTGACAACGAATAGCAAAAAAAACCAAAAAAACATGGGGTTTACGTTTGTACCTTGCTGATGTTGTTTTATTAGTAATCAAATAAAATTGATTATAGTATAGGGTTTTTAAACTTTTCATTATTATAACTGCTGTGGATGTGGAAATAACAACAAAGCACATTTGAAGTGACCCTTAACAACATCAGAACCTGTTGTATCCTATTGAAAAGATCTTTAAATGTACTTTAAAACTGTTGCTGAAAGAGGCTGATCAGAGTAATATTCTCTAGACAAGAGGTTTAAAGGAAACTATTTCAGACAGATTTTTTTTGGGGGGGGGGTGTTTGTTTGCAAACTATGACTTACCAATAAGCCAATATTGGTAAGTCATTGTTTTACCAATCTTGCCAATAAGATTGGGTGAAAATCAAATGTTTCCAGAGTTCATATCTATCAAAGTATAAGCATTATGAACATTAAGATACAGTGTAATCCTGTTGTATACCAGGCAAAAGTAGAATCATCAATATGATCTCATTGAACTATTTGCTATAAACCAGAAAATGAGCCAGATATGCAAATGGAGCAAGAATCCACAAGAGGAAGCAACTTATGCTGAAAGATTGTGATAACCACAGCAAAGTACAGAAGTACATTTATCCAGCACCTAAGCATATTTAATAATTGGCTAGGGTCTGAATCTGCCCAGTAACAAGTCTCTGGATAAAACTTAGTGAAGCAAATAAAGGAATTAAGTTGCTTCTTTATGCCAGACTTCTCCCTATGCTCCTAGCCAGTGTCTTAGCAAAGCCTGTTTTAATGAAGAAAGTGTATCTGTGTATCTGTGAATGTTTACAGATCTAACTTTGTTTGATTAAATCAATAAAACTTTATCATTGGTCTGATTATAGTCAGGTACTGATTATTTAAAGAAGATTCAGTTTATCTTGGGGATCTCTGCACTCATTGATAGTGTGGCTTAGGACCTGGGTATGTACAAGATCGCCTTCTGCCACTGATAGCCTCCCACCGGCCAATACGCTCCCACAGAGAGGGACTCCTCAGGGTGCCGTCGGCCAAACAATGTCGATTGGCAACACCCAGGGGGAGAGCCTTCTCTGTGGGGGCACCTGCCCTCTGGAATGAATTGCCCCCGGAGATTCGCAATTTCCCCAACCTACGTACCTTTCGCCGTGCCCTTAAGACTCTTTTGTTTCAACAGGCTGGGCTGGCTTAGAAAATGTATTTTTAATCAGGTGTTTGTAGTTTTTTAATATAAGGGCCACATTTTTAATATATTTTAAACTGTTTTTTAACTTTTATGGGTATATGTTGTTTTAATGCCGCCCTGAGTCCTTCGGGAGAAGGACGGTATAAAAATTTAATAAACTAAACTAACTAAACTAGTGTGAATGCATGTCTTCTTTGTAAGTTTCCACCTCTATACCAGGATTGCATTGCATCCTTCCTTTTCCAACCACACTTGATGAATTAGGGGAGGTTAGGGGAGATTAGATAGCCCCTTGAAATTGGAAAGCAGAGAAGAGAGGCTGGGGTACTTGTTTTCTACAGAGCAGTGGATGAAATATATCTGACTATAAGTGAAACAGATTCTATAAGGATTCAGTTTTCTTTAGCAGCACATAATCTGATACTTTTGCACATTGTAATTTACTGAATCATAGGAGAATTATCATATTCCCAATATGCCCAAAATGGAGTTAACTATCCACAAGTATCAACCTCAGGGGGATTTTGGGCTTGTAGTACTAAGTTATTTCAAGAGAAAATTAAGGATTAGAGTCAGTGGGAATGCCATATTCCCATATTTTCCAGTGAAGTATAACCACCAGAGTTGTGCTCTAAGATGGATGGCTATACAAATATTTTAAATAAAAATAAATAAAATAAATAAATTTGGGGGGGGGGCACAGAATCCTGATTGGGTGTATGTTAAAAACCAGACTTTTGATTTGATCTGACCATG
Organism: Ptyas mucosa; assembly: GCA_012654045.1. Lineage (NCBI taxonomy): Eukaryota > Metazoa > Chordata > Lepidosauria > Squamata > Colubridae > Ptyas > Ptyas mucosa. Next base: position 51,520,548 of record WNWU01000006.1, on the reverse strand, counting down.
TGTAATAAGTAATTTTCAATATTTAGTGACCACCTAGATGTATTTTCTCCATGAGGAAAATGTGGAATTGATTAACAGGTGCAGATCAAAAAGCATTACTATTTATACATTTTAATCCAAAGAATATATGCATTTTCCTTATAACCAAAATGATTGGAAGAGTCACACTCTTCATATGCTGGTCATGATTGATGGTGATTTAATGCTTGACTTTGAAGCTCCATGCCACCATAGAGATATTTCCATTAAAATCTATCTAAAGTCTTGAATAGTACCTAGAAAGAAAGCCAAAAGCAAATGGCGAACAAAATTCTGATCCATATTTTGTCTTAGAGGTGATCTTGGATATTTAAATCAATAAAGTAGAGTTGGAAATGTGCACCCCCTCCCAAGGTAGTTTCTGAGGAACTCTTATCTATTTTGCTATCGATTAGCAAAAAGTCACAAGATTGGATGTTTTCATTTGAAATCTCTTAAATATGAGACATTTTAACTGCTAAATATCATGTAAGATTTAGCAATCTCATGTTATCTTTCAATATTTGTTATGTTTAGCTTCATTTTTAGTTTCAGTGCTGTTGCACAAAGATCACACAGTGATTAAATTAGTAGATCAAGGAAATGTTGTATACTTACACTTCAAGAAGGCATTTGACAAAGTAGACCACAGCCTACTTGGTAAAATAGAACATTGTAGGATAGATAGTACTACCACCGGATGGATTCACAATTGACTGACAAGTTGCACTCAATGTGTAGTCCTCAATGGAACTATAACTACATAGAGGGAAGCATGCAGCATGATTCTGGGGCCAGTGCTCTTCAATATATTCATAAATGATCAAAATGAGGTAGATAACAACAGTAACAGAGTTGGAAGGAACCTTGGAGGTTATGTAGTCCAACACCTTGCTCACGCAGGAGACCTGTACTAGGGATTCGAACCGCCGAACTGCCAACTTCCTGATTGACAAGCTCAGTGTCGATAGAAGGAGAGCTCATCAAATTTGCAGATGACATCAAGTTGGTAGCAATTGCTAACACCTTGTTGGATAGACTCAAGATTCAGAAGGATCTTCAAAGACTTGAGCATTGGGGTCTAGATAACAAGATGCAGTTCAATGGTGAGAAAAGTAAGATCATACACCAAGGCAGGAAAAATCAAATGCACACATATAGAATAGGGGACACCTGGCTCAACAGTAGTAACTGTGAACTGTATAGGTGTCCTAGTGGCCCACCACATAAGTATGAACCAGCAATGTGTTGCTGCTGTTAAAAAAGTTAATGCAGTCCTGGGCCACATCAACAAACGGTTAGTTTCAAGATCATGAGAAATGATAACATTGCTTTATGCTGCAATATTGAGGCTATACTTGGAGTACTGCATCCAATTCTGGTCACCAGAATACAAAAAAGATGCTGAGACCCTAGAAAGAGTACAGAGAAGAGCAACTAAGATGAGAAAGATCTGCATGATAATTAATATGAGAAACAGTTAAAGGAAGTAGGTATGTCTAGTCTAACAAAGAGAAGAATTAGGGGTGACATGATATCTGCCCAGTGGTGGGATTCAGCCAGTTCGCACCACTTTGGGAGAACCGGTTGTTAACTTTCTGAGCAGTTTGGCAAACTGGTTGTTGGAAGAAATCATTAGGGCAGAGAACCTGTTGTTAAATTACTTGAATCCCACCATTGTATCGCCTTCTGAAAATTTTAAGGGGACCCAGGAGGAGGGGAGGGGGTTTAAAGGTGGACCTGGGGGGGGTTTCATATAGCCACTGAGCGGGGTGATGGGTCGATTGGGTGCAGCGGAGGGGTCGTGGAAGGAAATTTGACTGGGAGCAAGGGGGCGACAGGAAGGGCAGTGTAATTGAAATAATGAGTGGGAGGGGCAGGTATGACGGGCGCAGGGGGCCATATTGGCAGGTAGAGCCGAGGACTTTGTACAATATCTGTATGATAAAATCACTCAGATTCGAGAACATCTGGACTCTGACATAGTAGATTCAGGGGAAGGGATGGAGGCAGATCTTAAGAATATTATCTGGGAAGAGTTTGACTCTGTGACTCTCAAAAATGTGGACAGGATACTAGGGAGACTGAATGCTACCACATGTTTATTGGACCTGTGTCCCTCCTGGTTGGTACTGGCTGCCCGGGAGTTCACACGAGGCTGGCTCCAGGGAATCATAAATGCTTCTCTGAGTGAAGGTGTTTTTCCTACTGCCTTGAAAGAGGCAGTGGTGAGACCTCTCCTCAAGAAGCCTTCCCTGGACCCGGCAGTATTGGCTAATTACCGTCCAGTCTCCAACCTTCGCTTTGTTGCAAAGGTTGTTGAGAGTGTGGTGGCACGACAGCTCCCTCAGTACTTGGATGAATCGGCTTATCTGGATCCGTTCCAGTCTGGCTTCAGGCCTGGATACAGCACAGAAATGGCATTGGTCGCATTGGTAGATGATCTCTGGAGAGCTCGGGACAGAGGCTGCTCCTCTATCTTGGTCCTATTAGACCTCTCAGCGGCTTTTGATACCATCGACCATGGTATCATGCTGCATTGGTTGGAGGGGCTGGGAGTGGGGGGCATCGTACTACGATGGTTCTCCTCCTTTCTCTCTAACCGATCGCAGACTGTGTTGATGGGAGGGCAGAGGTCGACCCCAAGGTCTCTTGTTTGCGGGGTGCCACAAGGGTCGGTTCTTTCACCCCTCCTGTTCAACATTTATGTGAAGCCACTGGGTGAGATCATCAGTGGCTTCGGGGTGAAGTACCACCAGTACGCTGATGACACCCAGCTGTACATCTTCACCCCGAACCACCCCAATGATGCTCTTGAAGTGATGTCCCAGTGCCTGGAGGCTGTATGGATCTGGATGGGGAGAAACAGACTCAGACTAAACCCATCCATGGCTGTGGTTTCCGTCATCCCGATATAGTCAGTTGGCACCATCACTGACTATTGGGGGCTAGTCATTGGCCCCCACAGAGAGGGCTCGCAACTTAGGTGTCCTCCTGGACTCACAGCTGTCCTTAGAAGAACATCTGACAGTTGTGGCCAGGAGAGCTTTTTATCAGGTTCACCTGATACGCCAGTTGCGTCTCTTTCTGGATCGGGATTCGTTAATGACAGTTATTCATGCCCTCGTCTCTTCCTGCATGGACTACTGCAATGCTCTCTACATGGGACTCCCCCTGAGGAGCACCCGGAGGCTTCAGTTGGTCCAGAATGCGGCTGCGCGGGTTGTTATGGGAGCGACATGGCATTCCCATGTGACTCCCCTGCTATGCGAGCTGCACTGGCTCCCTGTGGTCTTCCGGGTGCGCTTCAAGGTTTCGGTTACCACCTTTAAAGCGCTCCATGGCTTAGGACCGGGATACCTACGAGACCGCCTTCTGTCACCAATAACCTCCCACAGACCAGTACGCTCCCATAGAGAGGGACTTCTCAGGGTACTGTCGGTCAAACAGTGTCAGCTGGCGGCCCCCAGGGGGAGAGCCTTCTCTGTGGGAGCACCTACCATCTAGAATGAGCTGCGCTCAGAGATTCGGATAATCTCGGATCTTCGTACATTCCGCTGTGCCCTCAAAACATTTCTTTTCAAGCAGGCCGGCCTGACCTAACCTCGTCTAAAAACTACTTTAAATTTTATATTCTGAATCTGCCCCAGAAACTTGAAATGATCTAATTCAATACTATATCCGAACCTAACTATTTAATTATATTTTAAATCGGTTTTTTCAATTCCTTTATTACATGTATATTTCGTTCAACTGTACATCTGAGTCCTTCGGGAGTAGGGCGGTATATAAATTTAATAAATGAATAAAATTTAATAAATAAATAAATAAATAAATATCATGTGTCGGGGGTGTGCACGTGCTGTTTACGAGCAATTGTGCACTCCAGCCCCCAATGTGCGACTCATGTCCTGGGTTGCACAGAGTCTCAGACCCTGGGTCCGCGGCTGATGTTGTGTAATACCAGGTCAGTTGTTAACAAAGCCCCCCTCATTTGTGATCTTATTTTGGAGGGAGTGTGGACCTGGCAGGTATTATGGAGACCTGGTTGGGCCAGGAGGGGGAGTCCCCCTCGTTGAAATGTGCCCACCAGATTTCCGTGCATTTCATCAGCCAAGGGCTCAGGGGAGGGGTGGGGGAGTGGCGGCAATTATTAGAGAAAGTCTTTGTCCGAGGGAGACCACTGTTCCTCAGATAGCCAGATGTGAGTCCCTTTTTGTGAAGTGGGGCTGTGGGGTGCAGATGGGTTTGCTGACGACGTACCTGGCTCCCTGCCACGTGGTGGCGACCCTGCCCAAGCTGCTTGACGTTATTGTGGGATGGCGGTTGATACCCCCAGACTTATTGTCATGGGGGATTTCAACCTACCATCCGCAAGTGAGGTGTCAGAGGTGGCTCGGGAGTTCATGGCTTCCATGACGGCCATGGACCTGACCCAGTTAGTTCAAGGCCCCACTCACATAGGGGGACACACTCTGGACTTGATTTTTGTCTCTGGTCAGTGGTTGAATGATCTCGGTAGGGGGACCTAGATATTAAATCCTTGTCATGGACAGATCATTTGCTCCTTCACTTGGACTTTCCAGCCACTTCCCCCCACTATAGGGAGACGGAACTGACCAAATGGTTCCATCCCAGGTGCCTGTTGGATCCCGAAAGGTTCCTGACGGAGCTTGGAACCCATTTACTGAGCCCCTGACACACGACTCGACTGAAGACCTGGTGGCTGCCTGGGAGAGTGCGGCCGCCGGAGCTTTGGACCGTGTCGGTCCAAAGCCGATCTCAATTGGCTCCTTGATTCTCCGAGGAGCTGAGAGAGATGAAGCATCAGAAAAGACGCCTAGAGAGCATTTGGAGGACTAGTCAATCTGATTCTGACTGGACACTGGTGAGGTCTTATATCAAGTCCTATCTAGTGGCAATAAAAGCGGCGAAATCTACCATTTTTCCACTCTTATCGCATCTGTAGAGAACAGCCCAGCTGCTCTGTTTAGGGTGACCCACTCCCTTCTTCAGGGGGGGAGTGCGGAAAGATCCCTTGCGGGGTCGAGCTGAGGATTTTGTGCATGATAAAGTCGCTTGGATTCGGGAAGGCTTGGACTCCGATTGGATGAATCCAGGGGAGGTGACGAGGGTAGGTCCTGAGAATATTATCTGGGAGGAGTTTGATCCTGTGGTTCCCGAGGATGTGGACAGGGTTCTGGGTAAGATTAGTGCCACCACATGTTTATTGGACTCGTGTCCCTCCTGGTTGGTACTGGCCTCCCGGGAGGTTACACGAGGCCGGCTCCAGGGGACTATAAGTGCTTCTCTGAGTGACGGTGCCTTTCCTGCCACGGTGGTGAAGCCCCTCCTCAAGAAGCCTTCCCTGGACCTGGCTGAATTAGTTAATTACCATCGGGTCTCCAACCTCCGTTTTGTGGCAAAAGTTGTTGAGAGTGTGGTGGCACGACAGCTTCCCTGTCCTGGTCCTATTAGATCTCTCAGCGGCTTTTGATACCATTAACCATGGTATCATGCTGCAGCAGTTGAGGGGGTTAGGAATAGGGGGCACCGCCTGCGGTGGTTCTCCTCCTTCCTCTCCAACCATGCGCAGTTTGTGTTGGCAGGAGGGCAGAGGTCGACCTCGAGGCGCCTTGCATGGGGAGTGCTGCAAGGGTCAGTCCTCTCGCCCCTTCTGTTCAACATTTATGTGAAACCGCTGGGTGAGATCATCCGTGGTTTTGGGGTGAGAGTCCATCAGTACGCTGATACTCAGCTGTACATCTCCACCCAGATCACCCCAATGATGCCCTTGATGTCATGTCTCGCTGCCTGGAGGCCGTGCGGGTCTGGATGGGGAGAAATAGGCTCAGACTCAACCCTTCCAAGACCGAGTGGCTGTGGCTTCCAGCATCCCGATATAGTCAGCTGGTGCCATTGCTGACTATTGGGGGTGAATCTCTGCCCCCCCCAGAGAGGGCTCACAATCTGGGTGTCCTCCTGGATGCACGGCTGTCTTTAGAAGAGCATATGACGGCCGTGGCCAGGGGGGCTTTTTACCAGGTTCACCTGATTCGCCAGTTGCATCCCTTTCTGGACCGGGATGCCTTGCTCACGGTCACTCACGCCCTTGTCACCTCCCAGCTGGACTATTGTAATGCTCTCTACATGGGGCTCCCCTTGAAGAGCACTCGGAGGCTCCAACTGGTCCAGAATGTGGCCGCATGGGTGGTTATGGGCGCAACCCGTTGTGCCCATGTGACATCCCTCCTGCACGAGCTGCACTGGCTCCCAGTGGTCTTCTGGGTGCGATTCAAGGTATTGGTTACCACCTTTAAAGCGCTCCATGGCATAGGATCCGGGTACCTTCGAGACTGACTTCTGCCACCAATAGCCTCCCACCGGCCAATCTGCTCCCACAGAGAGGGTCTCCTCAGGGTGTCATCGGCCAAGTTAGAGCCTTGGATAGTACAGTGGTCTAAAGCACCCTGTTATTAACACCAGCTGCCTGCAATTATTGCAGGTTCGAATCTCACCAAGGCTCAAGGTTGACTCAGCCTTCCATCCTTTCTAAGGTAGGTAAATTGAGGACCCAGTTTGTGGGGGCAATAAGCTGACTTTGTATAAATATACAAGAGTATGAAGGCTGTTACTTAGCGCTTTGTAAGCCGCCCTGAGTCTCTGGAGAAGGGCGGCATATAAATCAAATTAAAAAAAAAAAAAAAGTTATGTCGGCTGGCAACATCCAGGGGGAGGGCCTTCTCTGTGGGAGCCCCAGCCCTGTGGAATGAACTGCCCCCGGAAATGCGTAAGATCTCCAACCTCCGTGTATTTCGCTCAAGACCCTACTGTTTCGCCAGGCCGGATTATCAATGTAATGATTTTAAATTGGGTGTTTAAAATTTTTGGGGTTTTAAATTGAGCCAAAATTATTTAATAATTTTAATTATTTTTAATTGATGTTTGTCTTTGTACTTTTAATAGACTGTACACCGCCCTGAGTCCTTTGGGAGAAGGGCGGTATAGAAATAAAATAATAATAATAATAATAATAATAATAATTATTATTATTATTATTATTATTATTATTATTATTATTATTATTATTATTATTATTATGGGCTGCCACAGAGAGGTGGGGTTGACTTATTCTCTAAAACTCCTGAGGGCAGGACAAAAAGCAATGGCTGGAAACACATTAAAGCGATCCAGTCTGGAACTAAGGAGAAACTTCCTGAAAGTGTAAACTACTAGCCAATGGAACAGCTTGTCTCCTGGAGTTGTGGCTCCTCCATCTCTGGAGGTTATTAAGAAAAGGTTGGACATCCATTTGTCTGGGGTCCTGCCTTGGGTAAGGGGCTGGACTAGAAGACTTCCAAAGGACCTTCTAGCCATATAATTATATGATTGTTTTTTCCTTTAGAAGATGCCACCTGAACCAAAACCATTGAGAACAAAATTAAATTTACTTACTTAATCTATTAAACGTGATGCATTAATATCTCATGGTGTTAGCTTGGAGAATAATGTCAGATACTATGAATTTTCTGGAATGTTACATTCTCGGGTTTTTATGATTGGAGCATTGGTTCCTTTGAATAAAGCTTAAATATTTTTTCCCATTTCATTATTCTCTCTCTCGCATATTTTGAGACTAGTTTGAAGCTGCCATAACTTAAAATAACATAATTAGTAAGACAAGAGTGTTTGTGTGTTGTGTCATTGCATGTGTGTCTGTGTGAGAGAGGGGGGAGGGGAAAAGAGGGGGAGGTGAAGAGAGAGAGAGAGAGAGAGAGAGAGAAAGAGAGATGGAGTGAGCACAGGCATATTTAGTATATCAGGAAGAATAGATCTGTTATAGCGCGGGAATAATGAGAGGCAGAAGCAAGGTAGTGACAACAGCTCTTTAATTCAGGATGAGACTTCAGCAAAGAAACATGGGCAGCAGCCCTCCTTATATACACTTCCAACAGTAACTGTCAACCAATCACAAAACACTGTTTCATTTGAAACTCCCACTCAAAATAGATACATACATAACACCCCTCCAATCCCAGAAGGCACTTACATTATCTATTTACATATTTACAAATGAAATCTCACAGGTGACCAGGGCGTGTTCTCCCTCGGGTCGACCTGCGCAGTTCAGTAGTTGGGGAGGCATCCAGCTGGTCAGAGGGACCTTCTGTCTCTCCCAGCTCCGCCAATGGAACCTCCTGGATTTCTTCGGAGGCGTGGTTTTCCCTAGCAGGGAGTGCCGACTCGTCAGGGCAGCGCTGGAGCCAGGATTTGTCAGATAAGTATTCCTGCTTAGTCGGGCTTGAGGTAGCTGTTTTGGAGAAACTGTGATAATCAGGCTCAGTTATTTGTGGATTTACATAGACCTCATCATCTAATCTTTTTCTTAACTGATCTATGTGTCGTTTCCAAATTTTGTCTTGTCCTACGTCCACCGTGTATGATTTTGGACCTGTGATCCCTATAATTGTCCCGGTTACCCAAAGCAGCCCATTGGCATAGTTTCTGGCGAACACCGGGGCTCCAATTTGGAATTGTCGTAGTCCTACTCCCTCCCCCTTGAAGTTTTCATGGGAGTAATTGGGATGTAGTCTATCGAAGACACATCTCAGCTTTCTGCCCATCAACAGTTCTGCAGGACTGCGCCCTGTGGCCGTGCATGGGGTGGCATGTTGTACTGCCAGGAATTGGTCTATTCTGGCCTGCCAGTCTCCTGCATCTAACCTGGATAGGGCTTCTTTGGCCGTTCTAACAAATCTCTCTACAAGGCCATTCGAAGCCTGATGAAAAGGAGCTGACAAGGCATGCCTAATTCCCAACTTGGCTAAATAGCCTTCAAATTGCATTGTCGTAAATTGTGGCCCGTTATCGGACACTAGGGTATCTGGTAGCCCATGAGTTGCAAAGAGTTTTCTGAGGGTCTTAATGACCGCATCAGCTGTCGTTGATGGCATTAAAATTATTTCCAACCATTTTGAGAATGCATCAACAACAATTAAGAAGGTTTGCCCATGGAAGGGTCCTACAAAATCAATATGGATCCTCCCCCATGGCGCTTTTGGTTTCTCCCACTCTCGGATGGGTGCTACCGGGGGATCTGGGCAGGATTCCCGGCAGGGCCTGCATTTTCCAACCCACTCTGTGACATCGCTATCCAAATTTGACCACCAGACATAACTTCTAGCTAGCCCCTTCATTCGAACAATACCAGGATGCCCTTCATGCAGTAACTCCAAGACTCGCGTTCGCAACCGTGAGGGAATAACCACCCTATCGCCCCACAATAGGCACCCCCCTTGCATTGACAAATCATTTTTCTTATTAAAGAATGGTAGAAATTCCTCACTGTCCACTTTGGTCGGCCATCCCCTCATGACCCAGCCCATCACAGTGCGAATGACAGTGTCCTTAGTAGATGCCCTTGCCACCTCGCAAGAGGAGATTGGCCCCAGAGTCAAGACATCGATCAAAAGAACAGGTGCCTCAGGTGGAGGGTCTTCCAAAATGTCAGGAAGGGGGCAGCGGCTGAGGGCGTCAGCATGGCCCAGAGTCCGTCCAGGTCTGTGGATCAGCCAGTACGAGTAGGCAGACAGGAAAATTGCCCACCTGGTCATTCAAGGGGACAGGGCAATAGGAGTGGGCCTGTCCCCCGCTAAGAGTCCCAACAAAGGCCTGTGATCAGTAATCAGTTCAAATGTCTGGCCAAAAAGATAATCATGGAACTTCTTTACTCCCGCAACAACAGCTAAAGCCTCCCTGTCCAACTGACTATAATTGCGCTCCGTGCTGGACAGGGTTCGAGAGTAGTACGCTATAGGTGCCTCTAAGTCATTCGGCAGTCTATGGCTCAGGACGGCGCCAACTCCAAATGGGGATGCATCGCAAACGAGTACTAACGGCAGTTCAGTGTTGTATTGTATAAGGAAGCTGTCCTCTGACAAGAGTCTCTTTACTGCATTAAATGCAGTTGATTCTGCTTTGCCCCACACCCAAGGAATGTTTTTTCCAAGTAATTTATGCAAGGGTTCAGCTACGGTAGCCTTATCTTTAAGAAACATAGAGTAAAAGTTCAATAGCCTCAAAAAAGCTTGAAGCTCTGTTTTTAACTTAGGTGTGGGAGCGTTTCTTATGGCTCTCACTTTGCTTTCGGTGGGGTGGATGCCCGTTCCGTCGACCCTATACCCCAGGAAGTCTACAGAGGGGACAGCGTTCATGCATTTCTTCTTTTTAAGTCTAAGCCCCACTTCTCTAAATTTCGTGAGAACCTGCCTGACTCTGTCACCAAGTTGAGATTCGTTTATCGCGCTGATTAATACGTCATCAAAATACGGCACCACCCCCGGAAGTCCCTGTAACAGGCGCTCCATGGTACTTTGGAATAACCCTGGGGCAACGCTAACCCCAAATTGAAGCCTGGTGCATTTAAAAGCACCCCTGTGGGTCACGATCGTTTGCACTTCTGCGGTGGCATCATCGACTGGCAATTGTTGATATGCCTGTGCCAGGTCTAATTTGGCAAATATTTTGCTGGGCCCCAGGGAGAGTAGAAGATTTATTTTTATTTATTTTATTAAATTTATATACCGCCCTTCTCCCCGAGGGGACTCAGGGCGGTGAACAGCCATAAATAAAAAAACATATATACAAAATTTAAAAACCAAATAAAACCGAATTAAACGTTGGCCCCAATATTTAAAATCCCAATTTACAATATTAAAACCCCAAAATTAAAATATTACAATTTAAAATTTCTAAATTATTTTACGACAGAAGGGGAAAAGGGAAGAATTAGGCCAGGCCCGCCTGGTGGAACAGGAAAGTTTTTAACTCACGGCGGAAGGCACGAAGATCCGGGATCCTCCGTAACTCTGGGGGGAGCTCGTTCCAGATAGTGGGTGCCCCCACAGAGAAGGCTCTCCCCCTGGGGGCCGCCAGCCGACATTGTTTGGCCGACGGCACCCGGAGGAGCCCCTCTCTATGGGAACGTACCGGTCGGTGGGAGGCTATTGGTGGTAGTAGGCGGTCCCCTAAGTACCTGGGTCCTAAGCCATGGAGCGCTTTAAAGGTGGTAACCAACACCTTGAAGCGCACCCGGAAGACCACCGGGAGCCAGTGCAGCTCGCGCAGGAGAGGAGTAACATGGGAGCGCCATGTCGCTCCCATCACCACCCGCGCGGCCGCACTCTGCGCCAGTTGGAGCCTCCGGGTGCTCCTCAAGGGGAGCCCCATGTAGAGAGCATTACAATAGTCCAGGCGAGAGGTGACAAGGGCGTGAGTGACCGTGTGTAACGAGTCCCGATCCAGAAAGGGACGCAACTGGCAGATCAGGCGAACCTGATGAAAAATCCTCCCGGTCACGGCCGTCAAATGCTCCTCAAAAGACAGCCGCGAATCCAGGAGGACGCCCAAGTTGCGCACCCTCTCTGCCGGGGCCAATGATTCACCCCCGATAGTCAGCGATGGTACCAGCTGACTATATCGGGACGTCGGAAACCACAGCCACTCGGTCTTGGATGGGTTGAGTCTGAGCCTGTTCCTCCCCATCCAGATCCGCACGGCCTCCAGACACCGGGACATCACTTCAAGGGCATCGTTGGGGTGGTCTGGGGTGGAGATGTACAGCTGGGTGTCATCAGCGTACTGGTGATATCTCACCCCAAAACCACGGATGATCTCGCCCAGCGGCTTCACATAAATGTTGAACAGGAGGGGTGAGAGGACCGACCCCTGAGGCACCCCACATATAAGGGGTCTCGGAGTCGACCTCTGCCCCCCTGTCAACACCGACTGCGACCGGTCGGAGAGAAAGGAGGAGAACCACCGTAGCACAGTGCCTCCCACCCCTAGCTCTTCCAACCGGTGCAGCATGATACCATGGTCGATGGTATCAAAAGCCGCTGAGAGATCTAACAGGACCAGGACAGAGGAACAACCCCTATCCCGGGCCCTCCAGAGATCATCAACCAACGCGACCAATGCCGTTTCCGTGCTGTACCCGGGTCTGAAACCCGACTGGAACGGATCCAGATACGTCGTTTCATCCAGGTACCGGGGAAGCTGTTGCGCAACCACACTCTCAACAACCTTCGCCAAAAAGCGAAGGTTGTTGTTGTGCATCGCCAAAAGATGATGCACAATCGGCACGGGATAGGCGCTCTGCTGCAACGCCTTGTTTATTGTGCACTTGTAGTCAGCGCAAATTCTTATAGAACTGTCCGCCTTTACTGGGGTAACTATTGGGGTCTCCCATTAGGCGTGATCAACAGGAACCAACACCCCCTGCTTAATTAATTTGTCCAATTCCGCATCAATTTTTGGTTTTAAGGCAAGTGGCACCCATCTTACCTTTAACCTGACCTGGGTCACATTGGGGTCTAAATTAAACGAAATGGGGGTCCCCACGTACTTGCCTAGCTTGTCTCCGAAAATGTCCTGGAACTCGTGCAGGAGACTGTCTTTCAGGGATGGGTTGTTCAGACTGTGGACACCCGTGAAACCCATGCCTAGGGCTCGGAACCACGCTAGGCCCAGGAGACTCGGTAGCGGCTTGCTCACAATTGTCAGGGGTAGTTCTTTCTGGATGTCGCCATAGGTGACTCGGAATATGCCAACGCCTTCCACTGGAACCCTGTTCTTCTGGTAGTCGAGTAGACGAACTCTTTGCCGTGTCAGTTGAGCTTTCTTGAAGTTGGGAATGATGGTCTTCAGTGTCGCCCAGGACATAATTGACAGGGCAGACCCAGTGTCGATTTCCATCTCGCAAGGCCTCCCTTCCATCCCTTCGTGTAGACCTTTTCTTCCACCGATGTGCTGGCATGGTCGATGTTTGTGCTGAAAGCTTCCCGCTTTTGATTTTTGCGCCAGTTTTTTGCACCACCATCTTTGGTTGGTTGCTTCAAGCGTACCGGTTCTGATTGGCTGTGGTAGTCACGTGGTTGGTAGCTTCTTGGAACTATAGCTCTACAGACTCTCGCCAAGTGACCCTTCTTTTCACAAGCCTGCAAACGGCGTCTTGGTACTTGCAAAACTGTCTCTCATGAGCTCCACCACAGCTAGAGCAATTTCCTTGGCGGCTATTTGGTTCTTTTTTCCTTTTTTTTGGTGTGGAAAACGCCCTCATCCGATTCTTCCTCAGTGCTGGTTCTCGCTTCCTCCCGGTGTACCGGCGTGGATTTGGGGGCATCTTTGGTTGCCGCCGGGCGTTGCAGCGTCTCAGCAGCCTTGATGGAAGCTTCATGTGCTCTGGCTTCGTCTAGAGCACCCGCTAGAGTTAGATCTGGCTTTGCGAGTAGCCTTCTCTGCAGTCTCGTATCTCTTACGCCACATATCAATTGTTCGAGCAGCGCGTCGTCCAAATCTCGATGGTCGCAATGTGTGGCGGCTTTGCAGAGGCTTGCCATGTACGCGCTGATCGGTTCACTTTCTTTTTGTACACATTGTCGAAATGCGTAGCGCTGTACAAACTTAAATGGGACAAGAGTGTAGTGGCTCTTGAAGGTGGCTTGGAGGACATCCCAGGGAACGGTCTGGACTGGTGTTGACTCACAGAGGGATTCAGCCATCTTGAATACGTCTGGTCCTCAGTGGCTTAAGAAGAGGGCTCTCTTCCGATTAGCTGAGAGACCTTGCATCTCGCTGGCTTCGAGGGAACACTCGAACCTGGTCATATACAATCCCCATTTTTCACGCGTTGGATCGAAGGGCTTGGGCGGTACATAGGTACATAGGCAGACATCGCAATATGTCTTCTATTGCCTGCTCGTCACCCTGGCTGAAACTCAGAGCTCTTTTTGATTTGCTTCTTGTAGCCTCAATCCCACCTTCGTTGCCAATGTTATAGCGCGGGAATAACGAGAGGCAGAAGCAAGATAGTGACAACAGCTCTTTAATTCAGGGTGAGACTTCAGCAAAGAAACACGGGCAGCAGCCCTCCTTATATACACTTCCAACAGTAACTGTCAACCAATCACAAAACACTGTTTCATTTGAAACTCCCGCTCAAAATAGATACATACATAACAAGATCCATGTTTTATTGTTTATTATTTCTAGAGACACAGGGGTTTTAGTGTAAGTCTAGCATTCTGATAGACCTAATTCAGTGAATAAATTCCACTTTAATCTGCTAACTAATTTTTATATTCATATACATTAAGTGGATGCTTATAAGATTTCAACAATCCTCCCAAGAATTTAGTGTAATTTTTAGGATCCATTATGCTCCAGGATTAGTGGCACAGAGTTTATTAATACTGAGGCATGCCTGGCATTTCCACTTTCTTAAGAATACTGATACTCATTTGTAACAATGGTTTGCATAGCAAGAATTGTTTTGTCATTCCTCTGGATTAATTTTTCTGTTGATTTTTTCCAAGTTTGTAAAGAGTCCCTCTTGGATTCACTTGAGGCACTTAAGCAATACCTGAAAAAGAACAGATGGGGATGTATTTATTTTACAGTGGTTAAAGTTGACCTGCAAACCAGAAAATGTCTTGTTCCAAAATCCTCTCGGCTAAGAATTTATGGGATGATCTCTAGCATTCATTTTTGTTTCATGTGGTCCTAGGCATACCTTTCACAGATTGAGGCTAAAAAGGAGCTAAAAAGAGTACACTATACCAAGCCCAGAAAGCCCAGGAGCCCAGAGAACCAGGGACCCTACTTCAGGCACAGCAGCCCTATTTTCAAGAAACAAAAATAATAAGTTTGCTGGAAGATTAGATGGAAAGGCGGCTCCATTATGAGGTCATCTGGAAACAGATTCAGAAGCAGCGCTTCATTCAAACAGAATAAATCTAGGGAGTTAATTCTAAAGCCTATTATTTGAGTGAGAAAGATTTAGGCTTCCCTGTGTGACGTATTCTCTCTACAACTAAAAGTTCCATAGTCCCTTTTTGTGCACATGGAGAGAGAAGAAGGATAAAGAACCACATTACTAAGGACATTGATCTCAAAGACAGTTGGAAGCTACATGCACAAAGCTTTTCTTCCCTCTCACTCTGTGTTTGGTTATAAATAAAAACAAGTCAGGCAGTGAGAAATATAAGGGGAGCAAAACCAAAGGAAGTGAAAGGACACCAGGAAATCAATGTTCCCATTTCTCACATCAGATAAGACCTTTCTTTGAATTGGCTTAGGCAATAGTAGATAGAAAAAAGTAAGATGGAAATGTATTTCATAGAGAAATGGCACTTCTGGCAATTGCAAGTAATTGTGAAAAATGCTTATACATATCTGACCCCTCCCCAAAAACTCAAATAATATAATCATTATTACTACCACCAGTCTGTTCAAAGGAAGATTTGCTTATTTATTAAATTTCTCTGCTGCCCATCTCACTGATACCGTGACTGGGTGATTTACAAAAGGCTTGCAAAAAACAGGAAAGTATAACCTGATACTGATCCACACATGTATCATTTGCCAGTTCTCAAATTGCATTTGGAGCCTTAGAACTGCCCGCCTAATCACACCTCCTTTGCATGACAAATTAGTCATGGTGAGTCGTGGAATTGCTGTCAGAAGCTGTGATGTTTCACTGGTAGGAGGTAAAGATGTTGGGAAGGATGCATTACATGTTTGAGTCCCCCCCCCAAAAAAAGCCCATGACAATCTTTTACCTGTTGTATAATCTCTATCCCTCACTGATTCATTCAGAAGGTGTCTGGAAGAAAGCTTTTGTGCATGTATAGTTGTTGTATGAATACTAGATTACACCTGAGTGAGGATCCTGATGATTCATGTGGTGAATCTTCCAATGGGGCTCTAATGTAATATCAGATTTGAGCTCTCATATATTATATTACAAAGGAAGTGACAGATAATGATCTTTTCTTTTTATTATTTTATTTTGGTTTCTACTACTTTTAATGCTGTACACTGCCTAAAGTCCTATGGAGTTGGGCAGCTCTCTAAATTCAATACATACATACCGGTATATACATACACTTGGTATAGTGATTATTTGATATCTTTTCTTTATTTCCTCTTGCACTTGTGACCTGAAATCTTCTACCCTGGACCTTCTATGATTAGCAGTCCTATTTTGATGACTGATGGGGAGGAAAATATTTCCTGTCTTGTTTTTCTTTTTCTTTTCATTTCTATACTCTTACTAATGAAAATATTTTTTTAAAAATGAGGGAACTGTGCTTTGCTGATATAGGCTAAAGTAACAGAATCTTAAAAGCATAATCGTATTTTCCCTTCTGCTCATTGCCAAGACAGAGCAGGGGTTAGAAGTCTGGTCAGCTAACCTAGTTTCCTGGCAGATCCTTCATTGGAGGCAGCACTTTAGTGTTGCTGGGTAGAAAAGCCCTGTTGCAAAGATAATTAGGGAAGAACCTACTGAATATGACTGTGATTCTTGCATTCTATAATAGGGTCCTGCGAGAGCTGGATGCTGAACAGCATCCAGGAATGGGTTATCCTTGTCTGTCAGCCAATTAGACTGAGTCTGTCAAAGCTGCAAGGACACGCCATCTGATAATGGTCCCAGCTTTTGACTCAGTCTTGGTCAAAGACAGACATGGTTCTTTTAGCTAATATATTCTTGGATCACTTTCCCATTACAATCTTGAATTACCAACTTGAATCCACATCGGACTGTCAGCCGGCTCCCAGCCTCGGCTGGTGGAGCTGTGCTTTTCCACGGCGAAGGGCTTTAGCCTGACCCCACTGAAGGCCACGTGGTGGCAAGCCAGACGTAAGGACATTCCTGGCAGGGCAGCGAGCAGCAGCATCGCTCAATGCTGCTGATGCTTGGGCTGCGCTGGACTTTGGCGATCGGTGCTCCTCTCTCTTTGGTTCACAGTGAGTAGTTGCTAACAGCTGAGGGAGCGCCAGCTAGCAAGACTGGCCGGATCGTCAGAATGTGAGTCCAGTGCTATAGCCCAGCCTTAGCCTCCAAGCTCAAAAGGCACCTGAGTCCCTGCCCAGGTCCCGGGCAAACTCCTGAGCGAGTGCCAGGCTTCAGCCATGCTTGATAGCAGCAGGGCCTGATTCAGGTGAGCTGGCAGGCTGGGAAATGGTCCAGGACACTGTAGCTGCCACCATTAGTGTGGAGACTGCCATTGGCAACAAGGTTCTGACTCTCTTGGCCCCTGAGGGTGGAAATTTGGCAGGAACCTCTGGACAGAGGCCTGCGGGCAAAAGAGCTGTGGCAAAGCTATCCTGGCACTGTGGAAACTCCAAAAAGGCCTCTAAGACCTTGGAGATAGACGTGGCTCGGTGGCAGAAGGTTATCGATTGGGAGATTGAAAAAGCCTTAAAGAGAGCTGACAGTCCTGGATCAGGCAACAAGTGCCCACCTTTTTGCCTTGCAGCCGTTGGAGCTGCTGGAGGAGTTTGTCAGCTGCCCAGCCTTGCTATGGTTGCCAGATGGCATCAGCGAGCAGCCCTTTACTGATCTGCCTGGCAACAGGGAGCCTTTGCTAAGCTTAGCTACCCAGACTTCTCACAAGAGTTCTGCTTGGCAACAGCCTGTCAGGCAGCAGTCAACAGGCATAGAGGCCACCTTCACTCCTACGGCTGCAGGGCTCCATTCAGATCAATGGCCTGCAAGCATGGGAGAACTAATCTCAGAGGCTATCAAACAGGGAATAGCAGCTAGCTTACAGCAGACCGACAGAACTGCTTCTCATGACTCTGATTATCCCTTGCCTCCTGCCTCCCTCCCAGTGGCTCATACTTCAGGGGAGTTTTCTGCATCACATGGACCCTACTCCCCTAGCCCTTCGCATTCTTTGGTGTCTGAAGACGAGACAGGCAGGGATCTGGATTTGTCAGAGGATGAAGATTTTCAGCCAGATCAGCCTACATTTGCAGGTCTCTTCAGGCCAGCTTTGTTTAAGTCTTTACTTTTCAAAGCAAAAAATTCCACCAACATGGCGTGCACTCCATCATCTTTGGATCCTGTCCCAGGACCCTCTGATTCTGCAGGCTCCTTATTTTCTGAGTCAACCATTGAGGTGGAAGTGGTGCCATCTCGCCGCCTATTTTTATATATTGTACAATGACAGTGGACCATGCCAGCAACAGGGCCTAACCCAGATTCCCTGGACAAAAGATTGCACAACATCGGGCCTCAGCTCTCAAAGGTGCTTATGGTGCCTTCGGTGGATGCCCAGGTGGCCGCATTAACTGCGCAGGCCATGATACCAGCGCCCCCAGAGGAAGCTCTATGACCTGAAGACAGGAAGGCAGAGCAATCTTTGAGGAAGACACACCACATGGCCACCTGGGCAGTCAAGGCTGCTATGTCCATTCTTTAATAGAGCCTCTCTCCTCTGGCTCAAGCAGTTATCGGATCCCGATTGGAGACACCAGATCGGATCCCGATGGATCTGATCTGGTCCTGATGGTCCGATCTGGTCCCGATGGGAGGATCGGATCCCTATGGGAGACACCAGAGCCCATCAGGGCTTCAGCAAATTGCAATTTGGAATTCTCTGCTGATGCGATGCTAAATGCCGCAAGTTTTGTGCCAAAGGCCATCGTCTCAAATGTGACTTCCAGGTGACTCCTGTGGCTCCACCAGTGGCAGGTGGATGCCAAACACAAGTGGAGATTGGCCTCCGCTCCTCAGGAGAGTGGCTCTTTGGAGATTCGATCCTGGTGGAGGCATGTGGCAAACGTAAGGTCCTCCCATCTCTCTCCCAGTGGGCACAGTCCCACCCCACCCCTTACTTCAGATGCCAAACTTTTCAGGGTCGGACACTGGGTTTGGGCCACTGCATCTGCGGCACCCTTTCTTTCAACGGCAGGAGCAGTCCCAGGTTAGGGCAGGGGGCTATAGACAATTTCCTCCCAAACAGCCCTTTTGAGGGGGAGGAAGCCATTCTTTCAAGCGCCAGGAGTAGCTGCACCACCAATCCTCCCATTGGTAGCCGCCTGGTCTATTTTGCCAGGCAATGGGAGGTACCACCACTGATTCATGGGTCTTGGAGATGGCCCAGTCGGGTGGGGCTTTCATTAGAGTCCCTCACCACACCCCCGAAGTTTTTCATTCACTGCCCTGTTTCAGGGCTCAAGTCGAAGCAGGGCCTCATGGAAACGGCTATTCAACATCTGCTAGATATCCAAGCGATTTAGCCAGTTCCAGAGGACCAGCAGGGGTTGGGATTTTATTCCATCCTCTTTGTAATTCTGAAGCCCTTGGGTGGGCGGGGTACAGAGTAATTATAGACTAAAACGATTGAACCACCTTATCACCTACAAGCGGTTCAAGATGGTCTCTTCAGTCCATTTTGGATGGCATTAGGGAGAGTGACTTCCTCACGTCTATTGATCTTACTGAAGCTTATCTTCATGTCCACATTTTACCGGGACATAGATTTTATTACACAGGCCAGCATTATCAATATAAGGCATTGCCATTTGGCCTATCATCAGCTCCCAGGGCATTTACGAAAGTGTTGGCTGCCTTAGCAGCACACCTCCAGGCTCTTCCCATGTATGTCCAGTTCTATCTGGTTGACATCCTGATCCAATCTGCCTCTGTTACCCAGGCGAGTGAGGACCTCAGACGCATGGTACAGGTGCTTCAGGATCACAGGTTTTCTATAAACTCCACCAAGAGCCATTTCACACCAACTAACAGGTTGCTGCATTTAGGAGCAGAAATAGATACCTTGCTGTGTAAGGTACATCTCTCCCAGGAGCAACAGGTGAATATTAAGGAATTGGCAGGTAGGATCATCAGGGACCATACGGTACCCTTGGCAACCCTCTTGCAGCTCTGGGCAAGATGGTATCTTGCATTTCTATTGTGCCCTGGGCATGCCTTCCCGCCAGGTCGCTCCAGTGGTTCCTTCTCCCTTATCAGAGGGCAGGCAGGAGCAACTCCCATTCCAGAGTCAGGGTACCAACAAAGGTGGTACGCTCCCTCTGATGGTGGGCTTCCCAGTCTCTTACTAGGGGAAGCCTCTTCAAGGAGCCTGAACAACTAGCACTTACAATAGATGCCAGCCTCTTTGGCGGGGGGGAGCACACTCCAGGATAGGATGGCCAAAGACAGTGGTCACTGGTAGACCTAGGCCACATATTAACTGACTGGAACTCAGGGCAGTCCATCTACCCCTGCGACAGTTCCAGAACATAGTGTTGGGCAGACATGTTCTAATTCTGACTGACAATGTGGCCACTAAGGCACACATTAACAGGCAAGGGGGAATGCACTGTAAGGCCCTTATGAGAGAGGCAGAAAGGCTGTGCTTATGGGCTGAGAGACGTCAATTGTCCCTGTGGGCAGAGCACATTTCAGGGGCCACAAATGTGCAGGCAGATTGGTTTAGCAGGGCCACAGTCATCCATGCAGAGTGGCTCCTGCATCCAACTTTATTTCAGGAGCTGACAGAGCACTTCAGACAACCAGCCATGGATCTCTTCACCACTCCAGACAAAGCCCAGCTGACAAGGTTTTTTGCGAAGTTTGTGGTACCGGGTGTGGAAGGGGTCAATGTGCTTTGCAGCCCTTGGCCACGAGAGTTCCTGTATGCCTTTCCCCCTCTTCCCCTCATCCCGAGGGTGATAAGAAAAATTCAGATGGAATGGGAGGAGGTTTTGCTTCTGGCATCACACTGGCCCAGGCGACCATGGTTTGCCGACTTAGTCGCCCTCTAGGTGGCCAGCCCTTGGAGGATACCACCGGATAGAGTCTCCCTCAGCCAGGGGTCACTGGTCTACCTGGACCTAGAGTGCAGTGGTGGGTTTCCCCCAGTTCAGACCGGTTCTATAGAACCAGTAGTAAAACCGGAGGGAGGCTCCGCCCACGGATCCTGACATCATCAGAACGCTTCTGTGCATGCCCCATTGCGAACCGGTAGTAAAGGTTCCTGCTACGGTGGCTCCAGTTAATTGCCTTGTGTTTGAGCGGTGGTCTCTGAGACAATTATTCCTCCAAGGTGATAGACACCATACAAGCTTCCAGGAGGCCTTCCACAAACAGAATTTATGATGCCACCTGAAAGGCATTTTGCTCCTGGTGCACTAGGTCACACTTCAATCCAACTTCGGTATCCATGCCCCAGATACTGGAATTTCTTCAGGCGGGGCTGGACAAAGGTCTTTCGCCCAACATGATCCATCACCACGTGGCGGCCCTGTCATCATCTTTTCTTGTGGGGGACTGGACTCCCCTTGCGCAACACCAAACCATCCGCAGGTTCACCAGGGGCGCAACGAACCTCCGGTCTCCGGTGGGTCACCAATACCCTAAATGGGACCTCACTAAGGTACTGCAGGCGCTGACCGATGCCCCATTTGAACCACTGAGAGAGGCCACATTGCAGTTCCTGACCTGCAAGTTGGCATTCCTGGTGGTCATCACATCAGCTATGCGGATATCCGACTTGGCAGTGCTTTTCGACTGACAAGAGCTCTGTGTGTTCCACCACGACAGGGTGGTGTTACATCTGGACCCATCTTTTGTTCCAAAAGTAAACTCATGATTCCATAGGGCCCAGGAACTTATCTTACCCAATTTTTGCCCCAACCCAGTGCATGCACTGGAATGGAAGTGGCACATGCTAGACATGAGGAGGGCACTCCAGATATATCTCAAAAGAATTTCCTCTTTCAGGAAGTTGGAGTCGCTGTTCATGTCATTCCAGCCTGACTCCTTAGGGGCCAAGGTCACTCCTTCGACCTTGGGCTGCTGGATTAGGGCATGTATCGCCAAATAATATGCGATACAGGCCATTCCACTGCCCAAGAGTATCACGGCACACTCCACAAGGAGTGCAGCATGGGCAATGCAAGCCTCTCTAGACGACCTGTAAGGACAGGACCACTTTGGTATGTTCCATTCCTGTATGCCGTTTCCACTACAATGGAGAAGAGATGTTGGTCTTACCTGATATATTTCTTCTCGTTGAGTGGGAACAGCATCCAGCCCCACCCTAGTGACCCAGCTGGCCCTCAGTCCAACATAACACACAAAGGAGCTGACCACGTCAAGTCTGTCCCTTCATCTTCACCAAAAGCTGAGGGCGTGTCCTTGCAGCTTTGACAGACTCAGTCTAATTGGCTGACAGACGAGGACAACCCATTCCTGGATGCTTTCTCACTCAATGAGAAGAAGCGTATCAGGTAAGACCAACACCTCTTCTCCAGGACCTAAACACTTCCCTTCTAATGGCTGGGGATTAGCATAGCAACCTCAAGAACTACTAGGCTATGCTAACCACAGGCTGGAAATACAGAGTATTTGCTTCTCTCCAAAGCAGCTCATTCCTTTCCTTCACTATCTAGTTAAGGGAGGATCAGAGATGCTCCATTCCAAAAGCTTTGATATCTGCAGTGACTGTTTTGAGGTAGAGTAACGGCTCACCCACATATTGGCCTAACAGCTTGACAATGCCCTGCTTAATTATTTTCAGTACTTGGCCCTTGTTGCCTCCTCAGTGCACAGCTGAGGCCCACCTAACTTTGAACTTTGCTGATCCAATATTAAAGCGATGGGTACTGTTCCTCTATGGCATGGGTGTCAAACTTGACTGTGTCACATGATGTATCATGATGTATTGTGATGTTTTTTGACTTTGCGGAGCTGAGGTGGGTGTGGCGTGTGCATGACGCATCTGGCCCACAGGCCACAAGTTTGACAGGCCTGCGTATAGCTACTTTTATTTCTGCTTATTTAGTGGCTTCTGTAGACATTTTCTCATACAATTTCAGATCTTATGCAGCCTTTTTATTAACATACATTCACCACCCGTGTCAAACAGTGTTAGATCAGTCTAAACAATAACCCCTCTTTTAAAGACAGAAATGGAGAAGCAGCAGGGGGAAGACTGTTTTGTAGCTCAACAGCAGGCAATCTAATAAGGGCATTTATTTTGTTTTCAGTATGGTTGTTAAACTGTCAACATGGGTGTAATAGCTTCTGGAGAAGGGAGAGTGCAAAATCTCTGATTCTTAAGCTCCGGATGCCCAGCTCCATTCACCCAACATTAAGAAGATGATCAATAGTGCTTTTTTAATCTAGCGGGGTGGGGTGGGGATGGAAACTGTGGGGAAGGAAGATGGCAGCTACCAATAGTTGTTCTTAGTTTGTTCAAATAAAAATCATCTGGGAGAACTTGAGTCCAAGCTAGTTGATCCATGAGTATGTGCATGTGTGTCAAACCCACCCACCCTTCCTCTGAATCAACAATTGCAGCGTAAAGCTGAAGATCCCTGCTCAGGGAAGAGTTTTACCTGGAAAGGCCTGCTTTACTGCCCAACCTGGTAAAAGCTGCTCAAGTCCCCCTTCCTGGGAGAAGAGATGCATTCTGCCTACTAAAGAGGGGTAAAATGCTCCTGGTTCAGACCGGCTCGGGCGAGTAGGTAGCGATGGCGGTGGGCAGTTCGGAGAACCGGTAGCAAAAATCCCTGCCCCCATCCCCCCATGCCCAGATAAGCTACGCGAACATCAGAGCCTTTTTTTCTTTTAAATGGCTCTGACGATCCAAGCTCTGACGATCCCAGCTGAGTTGCCTGCTAATCAGTAGCAAAAATCCCCCCCTCCAGCTTGCTTACCTTAGCTGCTAGTCGCAACGCTTGCCTTGCTTCACTTGCCTACAATCCATTGCATCAGCAAGCAACTGAATCTCCCTGCCTTCAATCAAGCAGGCAGGGAGTTATGGATTTCAACTCCCAGAATTCCTTAGCCAGCAAAGCAAAGCTGGCTGAGGAATTCTGGGAGTTGAAGTCTACAAGTCTTAAAGTTGCCAAGGTTGGAGACTCCTGTTCTATTGGGTAAGTTTTTTTCCCCTTTGGGAGCTTTAAAAAAATAGTTAATTGGGGATTTTTTTAGTTCTTTTTTTAAATCTAGCCATTTAAAGTTTAGGAAGTTTTAAATTTAGCTGCTTTTATATAAAAATAAAAATAAAATAAAATAATATTTGTGCAGCTTTGTGAGATTTAGTGTATTTCTGTAGTGTTTCACTTTAACTACACAAATACACAAAATCTCACAAAGCTGTATGTGGAATTTTGTGTGTGTAAAATGTGAAGGTTGGTTTTTTTAGGGCTTTTTGTGCCTGTGTGAGGTTCCTGCTTGTTGCAGGGGCCATTTTGGGTCTAGCACAGCTGCTTTTACATTGTGGGTGAGCCAGTTGTGTTGTGTTGTGTTTTGTACGTTAAAAAAGGGCAAAGAAGTGACATTGACTTGGCCACGCCCACCTGACCAACAAGCCACGCCCTCCCAGTCACCTTACAATCAAGCCCCACCCACTAATTAAGCCACGCCCACAGAACCAGTAGCAAAAAAAATTAGATTTCACCCCTGCCAGAGAATATAAGTTTCTTGTGAACTATATTAACTTTGTCCTTTATTCTTTGTATAACAAGAAGAACCTTTAAAAGAGTGATTTTTCAAGTTAACAAGCAGAATTCAGCTAATGTCTAGAAACACGCCTACAGTTTCCCTCTCTGCTTCACTCTGGTGTCTGCCTGCAAAGGGTGGAAGGTAGCCAGTTTCTTTTCATCTTTCCTCGAAAGATCTTTCCCAATAGACTTATGTCTTGCTTTTTGTATAGAAATTCAAGATGGGTTGCTCCCTACCCTATTTTTCTTCATAACAATCCTTTAAACTGGGTTGGGATAAAAGAAGGTACTGGTGCCAAGTAATAGGGTGAGTTTGGTAGTTGGAGGGTGGACTAGAATCTGTTTCTCCCCATTACTAACCCAATAACTAAACCTCCATATCACTTTGGGACTCCAATTTATGGCCTAATTGCTCTATTATTGTGAGATTAACGTTTAACTTCCTCCTAGCAGTAACCATGGTTCTACAGGAATGACAGTATGCCTGTTCTAAAATGCAGCCGATAGTTAATCAACAGCTTCAGTTAAAACTTAGCTGGCTGCCTCTCACAGCTATCAATCACACCCTTTACTCTCTCTTTGTAACTATGCAAGATGAGTGGATTCCATTATGTGTCATCCTTTGTCTTAATGCCCTCTGTAGTCTTGGGTCACCTGGGAATTTCCAGATGGACACTGCCTCATTCCCATTGTCCCATGCTAGTTTTTCTTTTTTTCTTTTTCTCATTTTCTCTCTCTCTTTCTCGCTCTCTTTCTCTTTCTCTCTTCTCTTTAATTCCTCATAAATATATTTCTACTAGGTTCTCAGTCCATTTTCAATTCCCCTTTGCATTCTGTGAGGTTTATTCTGGATGCAAAAACCTGCTATCAGACTCCCCCCCCCCCCCCACAGACTATGGCTATCCTCCAAATATACCTTTTTTTATGTTTGGGAGCTCATTTGGCAAACTGTATTGAGCTTCCCCATTCTCTTAGAAGTAAGCTCTTCTACTCATATAGGAAAACAAGTACAGCAGTCCTCGACTTATAACAGTTCGTTTAGTGACCGTTCGAAGTTACAATGATACTGAAAAAAAGTGATTTATGACCATTTTTCACATTTATGACCATTGCAGCATCCCTTTGGTCACTTGATGTACATTCAGATGCTTGACAATTGGTTCATAGTTATAACAATGTCCCAGGGTCATGTGACCATATTTTGCAATCTTCAGATCAGCAAAGTCAATGGGGAAGACAGATTCACTTAACAACTGTATTACTAATTTACTAATTTAGCAACTGGAGTGATTCACTTAACAAATGTGGCAAGAAAAATTGTAAAATAGAGGCAAAACTTACTTAACAAACTTTTCACTTAGCAACATAAATTCTGAGCTCAATTGTGGTCGTAAATCAGGGACTACCTGTAATGGGAAGGGAAGTGCTCATAGCTGTCACCCTGAGATTCTCTTGCCAGTTCTGTCAGGTTTGGCAAAAGTGCAGAAAGGAAAATGTCATCTGCTGTCAAAAGGAAAATAGTCTGCAGTAAACAGAATAACAGAATATCAGAGTTGGAAGCGACCTTGGAGGTCCTTCTAGTACAATCCCCTGCTCAGGTAGGAGATCCTATATCAGTGATGGCTAACCTTTTTGGCACTGAGTGCCGAAAGCGTGTGTGTGTGTGCGCACAAAACTGTGCGTGTGCGTGCACACCTATAATACAATGTGTGTGTGACCCCCATGCCCCCACACATGCACATGCAGCCCCCTGCTTGCACCTCGCCCCTTGCGCATGCATCCATAACCCCATGCATGCACGTACAACCCCCTTGTGTACGCCCCACTCCACGCAGGCGCACCTGACCCCCCCGTGTGCACCTCACCCTGTGCATGCACATACAACCCCATGTATTCACACATGACCCCCATGTTTGTGCCCCCGTGATGCATGCACGACCCCAAGCATGCGTGCGTGATCCCTGTGCACAACTTGCCCCGTGCATGCCCGTGACCCCCACATATGTGCCCTCCACGCATGCACAAGCATCTCCTGCATGTGCCCCGCCACTCGCACATGCACGGCAGAGACTTGAAAACCAGCTAGCTGGCAAGAGGCGCATGTGAGGTAGAGCTGAGCAGGGGAGACGGCTCCCATGCCCTCAGAGAGGGCTCTGCGTGCCACGCATGCCATAGGTTCGCCATCACAGCCCTATATCCTTTCTGACAAATGGCTGCCCAATCTCTTCTTAAAAACTTCCAGTGGTGGAGCACCCACAACTTCTGAAGGCAAGATGTTCCACTGGTTAATTGTTCTCACTGTCAGGAAATTTCTCCTTAATTCCAGGTTGCTTCTCTCCTTGATTAATTTCCAACCATTGTTTCTTGTGTTGCCTTCTGGTGCTTTCGAAAATATCCTTTTGCAATTCTTCATATGTTTTAGCCTTCATCCTTGTTGCTCTTCCTGGCACTCTTTCCAGAGTCTCAACTTTCTTTTTATATCATGGTGATCAAAACTGGATGCAATATTCCAAATGAGGTCTTAGTAGTGTGGCTAGAGTCTAGGAGGGACAGGGAGCCTGCAGCAAATTTTGATGGTTTGCACATGTTTATACAACACTTCTTCATATAACAAAACCTTTACTGGGCAGAAGGTAGCATCTTGTTGCATCACAGCACTGAATATGCTCCTGATGTAGATCCTTCTTCATACTTTGGGAAGCAACAGTTTGGCTGGGAGAAATAACTCTTTCTTTTTAACCTGAAACCATCACTTTCAATGCATGCTGCCTTTGCAATGGACAAGGAATGAGATGAAGATGATGTCATGAAGGCCTAACATACTGAAAGAATTAATGAAACTTCTTCACACTGTGGATGAGTAGTATATGAGGAAGAGCTACCAGTATTAGAGCAAAACAGGTCTTTGGCAGCAATCAACGTTTGTTTATCCTTGATATTTAAATATGTATCTCCAGTCCCAGGGTGTTCACTGGCATTCAAAACCAGCAAAAGGTAATATGTGGATCCCAGTTCATACACTGGGATCAAACATATTAATCACATTTTCAGATACCACTTTCAGCTAATTCATCTTATTAGGAGATCAGTTAAATTTTCTTTCTTCTACCAGGTGTTTACTTGTTAGAAATGGCTTCCTGTTTATGATTCCTTTTTTACTATAGCATTGTTATTTAATGGCAATGAATTTTAGTATATTGTCAATGAACTGTAGTACATTTCTGAGATACTATAAAGCTGATCAGTGGTTACAAAAGATTTGTACATAGACTATCCATGTAATATAAAAGTAGCAACAATAAAGTTGGCAAAACAGAATGACTTTACTTGCTTTGCTCACAGCATCTTTGTGTCAGCGCTCCAAGTTACATTTGCTCCAGCGCTGACATGAAGAGTAGAAGTGCAGTTTGACTTTTCACCCACTTATTCCCCCGGCAGATAACATCCCCTAGGAGATGAGATGGGAGGGGGGAAATTCCTGTGAGTTGAAGTAGCCAAGAAGACAAGAGTCACTTGGAAGATGGCCAATGAGACGCTGAGATTGAGGAACAGAAAGAGAAGGGTTTGGGGGCAGAGGGTCAGTTTTGGCTGCAGCCGAGTTGGGGCCAGATCGTTATTCTCAATAAATGAAAGGCTTCATCAAAGACTTTGTGTTTGGAAATGCAATTTATTTGAGATAACATCGAAACCTGACACTTTGTGCCTTCTGTCAGGATCAACCATTCTGTCCAGCACACATATACTGTGTAAATTTGCAATAGTGGCAAATATCTGTAGCTTGGGTATAGGATGACTGTGAGTTCTCTGAGCTTGTGGGTTGCTTTCCAAACATTTTGTTACCAGGCTAGGTAACATCTTGAGCTTAGGGGACATCAATGTTAGTGTTCTTCCGTGTATAAGGGCTTTGTGTGGTCAGTAGGTCTTGTGATGGGTCAGGTGTGGGTGTCAAGTGAGGGTCTTGTGATGAGTCAGGTGAGGGTGTCAAGTGAGGGTCTTGTGATGAGTCAGGTGTAGATGTGTCAAGTAAGGGTCTTGCAAGACCCTCAGTTTGATACACCCACACCTGACCCATCACAAGACCTACTGACCACACAAAACCTGATAAACAGAAAAACACTGACACTGACATTTCCTAAACGCTGTTGAAGATGTTTACCTAGCCAGGTAATGAAACATTCAGAAACCAACCCACAAGCTCGGAGAACAAACCTTCACCCTCATACTGTGTAAAAATAAGGTAAATCCAGAGTGTAAAATGAAAATAAGAGATTGTAAGTGACATGATCAGAACATTTTAAAAAAACCCAACAGCAAATCCTATATCTATTTACTCAGAAATAATGCTCCCTGTGTCCAATTATATTTATTCCCCAGAAAGTGTTTCAAAATTATATTCTAAAGCTTTCCTTAAAGCGGAAAAGTATAATACATACAATTATAGCAAGATCTCTTTTGCTCTAATTGCATGTTCTGGTTCATGAAATTCTCAAGATGGAAGAGTAATGCTTTTCTTCTAATAATGTTTGGCAGTATTTAAAATATGGTTTAACCAATCAAATCATTGAAAGCCCTATCCCCTTGAGTGGGGTTCTCGTACTATGGGTTGCACCCTCCTGGCTTATTGTGTCCAAATTTAAGCAGACACTGACACTCATCCCCACTGTACTTGGACAAGATATTATTGATTTGTCCAGGTAATGAGAATGTATACTGGCAACAGTCCAATCAAATTAGGCTAGCATACCTAAAGTTCGATCATTATTGGGACTACTAAGAGTGGCCACAATATTTATCATATCTACCTTCCTAACACAGAGGCACCTTCAACTCTTTGCTTGCCCCCCTTCCAGCTGCATTTGCTGATAGCCCATCTTTTCTCACTCTGCATCCAGCAATAACGTGCAGAGGAGGACAGCAGAATGGCCAAGGTGAAGTCTATATCTATTGGATTTTCTCTGTGGAGCAGGCAGGTGCATGAAAGCACAGTAGCAGCATCTCTGACATATTTGGCCAGCAGGAAAATACTGTATGTCTCTCGCTGCAAATGAAGGTAGTGTGTCAGTCTGCCATAGCACAACCTATCAGTTGCAAACTGTGTTGGAGCTCTGGGCTCCCGGTGCAACCTCTACCAATTGCAAATTGGTGCAACCTCTACCAGTTGCAAATTGTGTTGCAGCTCTGGACTCTAGGACAAAAAAATTGAAGCTTTTCTTCTGGGAAAACTCTTTTTTCTTCCTTTCCCAAAAGCAATATCTGTATGTGAGCATGTGTGTGTGTGAGAGAGAAAGCAGAATATTGATCTCTCTACTTCCTGGTTCTAAGTTAGCATCCTAGTTGTTTTCCCTAGATTGATCACTTTTTAAATATGCAATTGAGGCAAATGAGTATACAATTGGGTACCCCAAGGATGCTTGGCACTATGCTGTAATCTACTAGTTTCCCGTCACTGCCATTAGTTGAAAGAATCTAGGGATGCCCTTAGTATCCATTAGCATGCTCATAGCTCTTACTGCCTGAGTTCTGAGCCAGAAGATGCCTGGGTAGAAACTTTCTTGTGCCATTAGAATGTAGAACCCTACATTATCTCTGCTAGCCTACTAATGCACCTGCACCAGATTCACCAACCTTGTGGTCAGGCACTAGGCCTAGTTCTGATGTGGGCAGATTCACCTCATTGAAGGTGACTGCCACAGAACAGAGGTTGCTGTTCTTGACTCCTGCAAAGGGGCTTCTGGGAACAGGCCTCCATAAGCTACTTTTGGTAAGAGAAGAAAACTCCTGCTTGCTGTGCCAAACCAATAATGAAATTGTGTAAGACTTTTTCCCTCCTCATCCCAAGAAACAAGTACCGTATTTTTTGGAGTATAAGACGCACTTTTTCCCCCCTAAAAGAGGCTGAAAATTTGGGTGCATCATATACTCTGAATGTAGCCTCACCCACCCACCGGTCCCCACCCTTCAGCCTCCATGTGTCCTCTTCCTTGCTGCAGAGATAGCCACTGACAATGGCGTAGCCATTTTGGGCACCGTGCATCATGTTTTCGGCCTCCAAATGCTCCATTTGAGAGCTCTTCTAGGCTGAAAGGATTGCCAAAGCATATCGCCATTGATCACCACCTGAAAACATGACACATTTGGAGGCTGAAAACACGACGTGCAATGCCCAAAATGGCTCCCTGGAACAGCTCCTGCCTTCTCTTACCCCTGCTGTTTTCATTGCTGCTCCCTCCGATGATCAGCTGTGCTTTAGAAGCTGTATTTCAGCCCCAATCAGGTGTGTGCGCTCAAAATCAGTGAACTAATGTGGTGAAGCTGACCAGGCTAAGGACACTAGCCAGATGAATACCTGGTAGGCAGAATTTTTTTTCCTATTTTCCTCCCCAGAAACTAAGGTGCATCTTATACTCCGGTGCATCTTATATTCCGAAAAATGCAGTGTGTCAGAGCACATTGTGACAGGGTTTTATTAGAGCATGGGTGTCAAACCCGATTGCGTCACGGGGTGTATTGAGACGTATCATGACTTTTTTTGCTTTTGCGGAGCTGGGGTGGGTGTGGCCTTTGTGTGATGCATCCGGTCTGTAGGCCGCCAATTTGATACCCCTGTATTAGAGTATAATCAAACAATTTTATTCAAGGAGAAGAGGTTTTACAAAATTTATTTTACAGCCCCCACTCTATAACATTGTTTACCATCTTTGGAAGCAAATTTGGGAGCATAGAGTTAATAGTGAAGAACTGAGCAGTTTAACTGTGCCTTGAGCAAAAATGTCTTACCTTTTTATTTTGGAATAAAGATCTGAAAATATGGATGCACATGAATGCTATGTGCATTATTCATGCATGTTGTGTCTGTACTTGAAATTATTCTGCAGATGTTCCTTGAAGTTGTACCAAAGTGCAAAGTAATGCCATATATAATTATGTGAGCAATACAAAATTATTTATTAAAAACATCTACCTTTGATTTGGAGGCTTGCTTTGTGTCCTCCTGTCATCTGAAGTACTGTACATGGGAGACAATGTGAGTCACAGCCTTTTCTGAAGTTGCATTTCTTCCTTGCTTTTAAATATGAAGTGAATGTTGACTTTATGAGGGCTTGTGAAATTATAAATTTCATCCACTTTTAAATGAGAATAAATAAGTGAGTAAATAAATAAATAATATTGTATGGGAAACCTTGGAAATTGATAAATGAATTGGGAATACTTTAGTATACAATCAAATCTCTGTCTTTTGCAGTCTATCAGAGAAGTGACTGGCTACGTCTTGGTAGCGCTGAATCAATTTGAATACCTTCCTTTGGAAAATCTGCGGATCATTCGTGGAACAAAACTGTATGAAGATCGCTCTGCACTGGCCATCTTCCTCAATTACAAAAAAGATGGGAGTTTTGGACTGAGGCGGCTTGGGCTGAAGAACTTGACAGGTAAGAGAAAAACAAAAAGATTATAAAAGAATAGCTTGATCCTATTGACCAGTAGTTTGCAGATCTTAGAAATAATATCAAAGGACTAGCCTGTTTTGATCTACAAAATAAAACAAAAGGGAACAGAGCAAATAAGCAAAAACATCAGTTTTATTCTCTTTTTGTACTAAAGCATTTGATTTCTCAATCACAATTTTGACAGGTTGTAATTTGACAACTGTCAGTTGTCTATCCTATATCTAAATCTTTTTATCAGTGGTGAGGAATCTGTGTCACTCTAGAAATTGTCCAACTATGTCTCTAAGCATCTGTGATCCTGGGCTATATTTCAGGACTCCTGGAAATAGTAGTTTAATAACATCTGGAGGTTATCAGTTTCCCTTCCCAACACTTGTTACCATATTTATTACTGATATTGAAAGAAACAACACAGCTGTGAGCCGCTGCATTATCAGTCATATGCCACATGCTTGGCATAACCTATATCAACACAGCAATGCCATAAAGCCTCTTATCTAGATATGTTCCAAATGGTCAGTATTTTTGACTCTCTTGGAAATTGATATCCTTAAAACCATGGAACTTAAATGGAACTGATTGTATGTAGGACCAGACTGGCAGATGTCTGAAATAATAAGTTACCACATGCACATATACTTCTGCTTGCTTTCCTATTTAGAACTAGTGAATACCTGCTATGTTCTGCTTAGTTGACAGATGGGCTTTAAGACAAATGACAACTTTCAAAAGATAAATATCTTGCAGAGTAACAAACATAGTAACTCTGTGTCAGACAATGTAGATTGCAACCATTTTTAAAAATGCAGTCCCTAGAGCCATAATTTGACATGAGGTGGACATGCCCACCAACTTCTTACCAATGTGCCTTTCTGTTATACCTTGAGATGCCTATGCTTTATTTTTGAAACTAAAATTATCCTAAAACAAGTGAGCTATTTGTAAGTGTAATCACATGCTGATCTAGCTGACCAATGCTCTTAAACATATGAGGATGGGTGAGAGGTAGGGAATGTTTGACTAAGCAAGAAAAGGCACAAGAAGAGGAACCTGAAGGATTACAATACTAAAGTAGCCTTTCCTATAAGAAAAGACTTAAGCGATTAGGGTTCCTTAGCATGATACAAAGAAGAGAAATGTGAAAGGAGATAGAAAAATGCAAAATCATACTAGGGATGAATAAATGAACAGGGGGAAGTTTTTCTCCCTCTATGAAATAACTCAGAGTCCTCCACTGAACTAACTATAGGAAGATCCAGGACCAATGGAATGAAATTATTATTATTATTATTATTATTATTATTATTATTATTATTATTATCATTATTATTATTATTATTGATATTAATTGAATTTATATTGCTGCCTACTCACCCATGGCGACTGAAGGCGGCTTACAGAATATAAAACCACATTTAAAACAATAAAAACTAACAAAAAGAATCAAACAAATTAATATAGTACAATATAACAAAATCCCCCCCACCTCCCACCCCCTGCCCCAGTGACAGCAGATCACACAAGCCATTTAATGGGCTCCATCCCACTCTGGGTTCCCCAGGCCTCTTGGAGAACCAGGTCTTCAGTGCTTTCCGGAAGAGTATTAGAGTGGGGGCCATTCTAATCTCTGGGGGAATGATGTTCCAGAGAGAGGCAGCTACCATAGAGAAAGCCCTTCTTCTGGGTTCCACCTGGTGTATCTCCCTCAGGGATGGAACCAGCAATATTCCCTACCTCCCAGCTCTGATGGATTCCGTAGATGTGACCGGCAAGAGACAGTCCCTCAGATAACCTGGTCCCCAGCCACGAAGGGCTTTAAATATGACAACCAGCACCTTGAATTGCACCCAAAAGCAAATTGGCAACCAATGCAGCTCCCGTAGGAGAGGCGATACATGTGCACACTGGAGTCTGCCAAAACCATGTGGGCAGCTGCATTTTGCTCTAACTGGAGCTTCTGGATGCTTTTCAAGGACAGCCCCATGTAGAGCGCATTGCAATAGTCAAAATGGGAAGTGACTAGGGATTGAGTGACTGTAAGTAGGGACTGTTGGTCCAGGAAAGGGCATAACTGGCGCACAACCCACAGTTGCACAAAGGCCCTCTTGGCCACAACCGTCACCTGCTCTTCAAGCAGGAGTCGTGAGTCCAGGAAAACCCCACAGGGTCTGTTTGGGATAGTGCCACCCCATCCAAGACCAAAGGTGGAAATTCTCCTTGACCCAACGAACCCCAAACCCAGAGCCACTCGGTTTTGCAAGGGCTTAGTTTCAACCCGTTGCTCCCCATCCAGCCCCTAACAGCCTCTAGGCACTGTGAGGGGGAGGACACGGCATCACTTGACTCACTTGAGACATGCAACTGAATATCATCAACATATTGGTGATACCTCAGTCCATGATGACGGATGATCTCACCCATAATAATAATAATAATAATAATAATAATAATAATAATAATAATAAT
>WNWU01000006.1:51469820-51485401 GCA_012654045.1 Ptyas mucosa | reverse complement strand
AATAATAATAATAATAATAATAATAATAATAATAATAATAATAATAACAACAACAACAATAACAACTTTATTGTCATTGTACGTGTATACACAGTATACCCATACAATGAAATTCACTTAACACCCGAAGACCAGCTCCAACACACATAACAAACCCACCCACCCACCACAAATTCCCCACCCCTAAACCCCCAAATATTCACATAACAGACCAAGTAATGCTGTCCAACAGCTCACTGATGATGGCCATTTAGTTCATTGTTGAGTGCAATTATAGCTCTGTGATAAAAACTATTCAGAAAACCTGTAGTCTGAGTTTTAATTGTTCTGTATGTTCTGCCAGAAGGTAACAGTCCAAAAAGATTGTAAGCAGGATGGGAAGAAATAAATAAATAAAGTAAACAGGAGTGGAGAGAGTACCGAGCCCTGCAGAACCCCGTAAAGCAGTGGACAAGGGCTGGATCTCTCCCCTTCTATCAACACTGATTGAGAGTGGCTGCAGAGGAAGGAAGTGAACCAGGATAGCACAAGGCCTCCCACTCCCATCCCCCGAAGCCACCCCAGGAGAATACCATGGTCGATGGTTTCAAAAGCTGCCGAGAGGTCAAGTAGAGCAAAGATGGATGCACTACCCCCATTATGCTCTCGCCAGAGATCATCCAAAAGTGTGACCAATGCCATTTCTGTCCCAAATCCAGGCCTGAATCCTGACTGGTAGGGGTCGAGATAATCTGTTTCATCCAGAAACCTCTGGAGCTGCTGCATGACCACCTTCTCAACAACCTTCCCCAAATACGGAATTATCCAACCGGGTGGAGTCCAGCAATGTCTTCTTAAGAAGAGGGTGGACCACAGCCGCCTTAAAGTGCTGGGGCACTGCCCCTTCCTGTAGGGAAGCATTAATCACCGCCAGAGTCCACCCACTTGTCACCTCCTGGGAAGCTTTTCACACAGTGTATACCAGCAGTTATGGTGATGGCACCAACTTGGATGCTTTTAAAAGAGAACAGAATAGGTTCATGGACAACCTAGCTACTAATATTAATGGCTGTTTTGCCATTTTTTGAATCACAAGCTGCCTGCTTCAGACACTGGCTGTTGGGAAGCAATATTATGCTCCAGTCTCTGCTTGTGAGCAGCCCAGATGGATTCAGTTGACTGATGTTGAACTGAGTGGATACATCATCTGATCCAGGAGAGATATTTTTATGTCCTTGTGGCTTGAATCAATAGTCACCAGATTTATTTGACATTCAGGTCATTGTATTTACACACACAAATACAAAAATTTAATTCTTTTTGTTATTAATATGTTTTTCTCTTTGGTTTTTTTTTGTATTTTACTCGTATTGATAAAGCATATATTTTAAAAAATAGTCACCAGGTTCATAGTTTTGGAGGAAATAATTAGGACTCATCCTAATTAAAATTAATTAATTAAAAATAAGGAACACCCTGCATCAATCACTATTTAAAAAAGAAAATGAAACTTGGTATCAGGGAGAATTCATCATACTCTTGAACAGCCCATTTCAACTAATAGCAAAACAACACATCATTGTGCAGTGAGACCATTATGTTAAAAGCCATGGTAGTGTAGTGGTTAGAATGCAGTACTGCAGGCTAACTCTGCATTCCACTGCCAGGAGTTCAATCCTTGCTGGCTCAAGGTTGACTCAGCCTTCCATCCTTTCGAAGTGGGTAAAATGGGGACCCAGATTGTTGGGGGCAAGAGGCTGACTCTGTAAACCGCTTAGAGAGGGCTGTAAAGCACTATGAAGAGGTATATAAGTCTAAGTGCCATTGCTGTTGCTATTCTAATTGAATTGAAATTTCCTTTTGATGTTTTTAATAATATTTGGACTATCTAGTTACAACTGTTAAATGATTTCAAGAGGATTTTGTTTGGTTGTTGTCATTTTGATTGCCTTCTAGTTAAATTGTCATTCTCTCTATCCAGTTCTGTGTATTTCTAGGTGTAGGATTGATTGCAGCTGAGTGAATAAATATGAAAGCTAATATGAGTTTGGCAGTAGAACTCAACAAAAACAAGAGATAAGGAAGATTGGAGAATGGCTAGAGAAGCTATATGTTTTAAAGGCTTGTGAGGATGTAATTGGGACTTCCTGAATCGTTACTAACTGCATCGTTACTAAGAGCTGACAATTGTACATTATGGGAGAAAGTCACTGTTTCCTGCTGAATAAGCAGAGGTTACTGCAAGCTTATAAGAAGAATATAAATTAATAGCTTCCAAGAAGCACAAGTGATTAAGCAAACAAACAGAGGAAACTAATAGAAGGTAGGAAGAGTTCCCTTTCAATTCCCATGCTCCCAGTTTCAGAAAGTGTAGTGGATTAACTTGAGAGTTTAAAAGAAGAAGAAAAAAGTAACCTTGCTATATGTGATATCATAAGAATTATACCAGAAGTGAAGATCAGTGCATAGAATTCTGCAGTTTTGACCTGCAATATTTGGACATATTTCAATTTGTCTACTCCTGCCTTAAAGGAACATCATTCCTTTATTTGCAGTGAATGTATTTTTGTCCTGGCATTTTAATAAATATCAAAGTATCTCATGAGATAAAACAAGAACTTGACCAGATCAAGTGAAGGAGATACTACAGTAGGAACTATAATGAAGAACCCTTCTTTAGGAAGAGAACTAAACAAAGTAATAAATCTACTTAATAAAAGGTACGACACCTTTTATTAAGACACATAAAATATAGTAGAAGTAAGATTACTTCTAACAGAAGTAGAAGTAAGGCACATAAAATATAGTTGAGAACACCAGAACTTAGAAACAACTTTAAGATATTTTCTGGAAACAAATTCAGACTCTGAGCCTTCAGAGGAAAGAAAACAGACATTGCTAAAATTAATGCAAAAAGATGAACCCTGAAGAGCAGAAGGGAGGCAGTTTGTCCTTGCAAGAAATCAAGTAATGGCAATTTGTATTCAGTGCTACAGTGCTACAGAAACAGAAATGAGTGCCAACAATTTGGGAAGCATCCTGTATGCTATAGGCCAGTGATGGCTAACCTCTTTGTCCTTGTGTGCCGAAAGCGCGTGTGTGCGCATGACAGCACGCACGCGCTTGCCTACACCCATAATACAATATATACATCACCCACTCGTGCATGCACGCACCACAGCCCCAGCGTGTGCTCCCCTGCCCCCCACGTATGTGCATGCAACATCTCCCCATGCCCCGTTTTGGGCCTAGCAGGCCTCCTTGAAGCCTCCTGGGTGTGAAGTTTCCGAAAGATGCCCTAATTAATTCATGAGCTACGAGCCAAACTTCAAAAGAAACACAGTCATTTATTAGGAGCACCATTTCGGCAATATTCGGATGCAGTTAGAACTAATCCTACGTAGATTTACATTCTCCTATGACCCTGTCTCTCCCCTCCTCCCTGGCCATGTTATAAATCACATTCTCCAATTAACCCTTTGGCTGGTTGTGAAACCCAAAACTCTCCTACTGATTGTGGTAGAAAAGCATCTGTGGAATGTTATTTCAGTTAGAGAAATCAATCAGCTCCATCAGTTTTCCCTCCCTCCTGCTCATGGCAACTTGAAAGCTTTGCAAGTTGACATTGGGACCAAAAAAGGGGGGCAGGGGGACGCTGCCCCTCCCACACTCCCTCTCTAGCATTCATCTCCATTGCTCAGTGATGCATTTCCTGTCTCTCTAGGATCTACCTCTATCTATTCCTGTGAGGCACTTCCTGTTCCTGTTGGATGTATATAGTTATATTCTCGATGGCTTGTATAGTGTTTTAACATTTTGATTAAACAACAGCTCTGTAGAGACCCGAAAATCAGGTGGCCAGTGGGAGACACACGTGCAGAGCTCAGCTGGGGTGAGGGCTCGCATGCCGGCAGAGAGGCCTACGTGTGCCACCTGTGGTACGCATGCCATAGGTTCACCATCATAGCCATGATGTCAAGAGCTTGGCAAATAACATGTATTTATGATGGTTGTGGTGTCCCTGGGTCATATGAATACCATTTGCAACCTTCCTAGCTGACTTCCAATGAACAAAATCAATGGGGAAAATCAAATTTGATTATTAATAACCATGTGATTTACTTAACAACAGAGCAATAAAAGTCATAAAATTGGTCACAACACACTTAACAACTGCCTTACTTAGCAGTAGATGTTCCACTCCCAATTTTGGTTGTAGGTTGAGGACTACCTGTATGACTTCACAAAAACCTCACAAAAATCTTTGTAAAAACTGAAAAATGTGGAAAGGTCAACAAGGTCAGGTACAGATGGGTTGTCCACAGTGGTGAAATGTAAAATTTGTTACTATTGGTTCTGTGGATGTGGCTTGGTGGGGGGTTAATGTGACTGAATGGGGATGGCCAACTTTTTTTTTTTACTTTTAAAAGCATTTTTTCTACAACCTTAAAAGGTTGCAGAAAAAAATGCTTTTAAAAGCTTCTGACAATCCCAGCTGAGCCATGCGATCATCAGAGGCTTTTTTTTTTTTACTTTTAAAAGCATTTTTCGGCCGAAGAGAAAAATGCTTTTAAAAGTAAAAAAAAAAGCCTCTGATGATCGTGCGGCTCAGCTGGGCATGCGGGGTGTGTGGGCGACACAGGGATTTTTGCTACCGGTTCTCCAAACCACCTGCCACTATTACTACCGGATCGGGCGATCCGGTCCAAACCAGGAGCATTTCACCCCTGGTTGTCCAAATCTGTGGAGTTGATATAGGAAAGCCAAAGTTCAGAATGAGCTGAGGTTAGCAAAGGATAAGAACAACATTGAATTCTTTAGATCTGTTCAAAAAAGGATTGAGTAAAAGACAACTACTTACATAACTCCTGTTTGGATTCAGTCTTGAAGACAGCATGTAGTGCAACAAGTAACTGTGAACATGAGGAAGAGATAAGACTGCACTTGAGACTGATAGAAAACATAGCCAGAGAATATTGTTTTTAATAAGTGAAATCACTAGGGCCAGATAAATTGCTTTTCCAGGGCTAAATAGTTTGGCCTACAGTTTGACTGACTATTTATATCTTGGAAAATAGGTGATGATGACTGGAGAAGGATAAAACTCTCTATGAACACCCGGGGAAAAGGGGGAATTTACAGATACAGATTACTGTAGTCAATATATAATTGAAACCCAGGAAGATTATAAATGATTTTATACATTTGTAAGTATTGTGAAAACAATTTGGTGATAATAAAAAAGCAGCATAAATTTCTAAAGAACAAATATTGCCAGGCAAACCTTATCTCATGTTCCTTCCTTAGTACATTACAGGAATATTGTACACATTCTCATTTCACCACAGTATTTGATAAGACATCCCATGCCAACCTGATTAGCAAGCTAATTAGATGTGAATTACATGGCCTGACAATTAAGTGGACTGATAACTTATTTGAAAACCATACCCAAGAATTCTTATCAATGTTTCAGTATAAAATGCTGAATACTTGACTGAGTAACAATCTTTGTGAAAAAGAAATTTGACTACTATAGGCATTGATTACTAACTGAATATAAGTCAGTAATGTAAGCATGATGTGGCTATAAACAAACACATTGGTTTTGGTTGCATCAGCAGAAGGTTTCCAAACCAGAGGAAGTAATTATTCCATTCAAGCACTGTGCCCTCTTTTTAGCACATATTTGAAAAGAATTCACAGAAAATAGAAAAGGTTAAGAGAAGGGCATCAAAGATAAAAGAGGACTAGAAACAAATTCCTACAAAGACACATTGAAGGAACTGAAAATGTTTAGCTTTGATAACAGAAAAACTAAGGGGTGATATTATTCACATATCTGAAATAATGCTGTCACATAGAAGAAGGTGGCAACCTGCCTTTTTTCCCTCAAAGAGCAAGACATGAAATAATGCTTGTAAATTACAGGTAATCAGATTTCAACTATGTGTGTTAGGGAAAAAGACAATCTTAACATTAAGAGCAGTTCATCAGTGTGACCAGTAGCCCAGTAGTTCAGAGGTGATGGATGTGCTCAAGAACAGGCCAGATAAACAATATATTTCGTCTTATCCTCTTTTTTCCTTCAAATCTTTACTCCAACACTTTTCTAATCTCTTATCTTTTTTACTTTTACCAATATATTTTTTCTGCTTTACTTCTTGCAAGTTCAACATCTAAATCATTTTTATCATTTCAATTTCATTCAGTTTTACATTCAATTTCAATCATTAAATATATTTCTCAAAACATTTTAGCAATATATTTCCACTTATTCAAATATATATTTATAAAGCACATCTTAATCCTTTCTCATTTTACCGAATACGATTAGTTCTTAAAATATTCTTAATTTGTCTTTTTCTCTCTTTTTAATTATGTTTCAAATATATAGTTTGGAATATTCCAAATATTATGTCTCCCAACTGGTTTATTCATATTGTTAAAACTTATCATTCTGTAAACCTCCAATATTATTGAGCATGTGATATTTATTACAGTTTTCCCTTTGTTTCTACTTTTCTTTTCCTTTTTGTATCTTGAGCCTGGTGGGATTTGAACTTGCAGTAATTGCAAGCAGCTGATCTTTTTTTTTATAAGAAAAGTTTTTATTGGTTAAAAATATACAATATTATAGTTTACAATATGTTGAATTTTCAATATCTTTATAAAAAAGATATTTAAATTATTATTTTCTCTTTTTTAAATTCTCACACAACAGACGTTATTATGTTAAATCAAAACAAACAACCGGATTATATAAAAGTTATATAAACAAAGAAAGCCAATAGCCAAAATATTATA
Organism: Ptyas mucosa; assembly: GCA_012654045.1. Taxonomy (NCBI): domain Eukaryota; kingdom Metazoa; phylum Chordata; class Lepidosauria; order Squamata; family Colubridae; genus Ptyas; species Ptyas mucosa. The sequence continues at coordinate 51,478,615 of WNWU01000006.1, read as the reverse complement.
CAAAGTACAATGAAAAGGAAGAGTAAAAAGAGATATAAAAAAAAAACATTAGATAATAGATTCCCCTCCTTTCTTCATTTCCTAGCTCTAGCTCTTAGAACCATGGCCTGGCCTCCCCCCTCCTCCCGGGCCGCCACAGCCCCGCCCGCCCCCGCTCCTTGTTCATCTAATACTTCCCCCTCTTCAGCTCCTGTATCTTCTCCCTCTAGGAAGGACTTATGCTGCTCAAAAAAGGCCTTAGCCTCCGCTACGTTATTAATTTTCTTCCTACTGTCCTTCCAGAAAATCATCAAACTCTCCGGAATCAACCACCTAAAGCCTACTCCCTTAAGATACAACTTGTTTGATAAAAAATAATATTTTCTCCTTAATTCTCGTACCTGTCTGGGAATCTGCTTTAGGATGGTGACCTCCTTGCCCCTGTATACCAGCGCCCCCAGTCTTTGTTTTCTCAATATCTCATCTCTCAGTTCCCTTCTTACAAATTTAATATGGACCTCTCTTGGGACACTATGTAAAATTGCAAATTGTGAGTTTACTCTATACACCAGATCCACATCCCTTCCAGTAGACTCCAAATCTCTTTCAAGAAATCCACCCAACATTTTGACCATCACTTCTCTCAAGTTTTCCTGGTCGAGTTGTTCCACGTTTTGAAACCTGAGAAAATAAGACATCTTATCCAATTGTAAAGTTAGCATTGCATTTCCTCTCCCTTCTTCCACGTACCTCCCGTACCTCCCCCTCCAGACCCCCCATCTTCTTCTTGTTTTGCTCTGCCAGCTGTTGAACATCATTTAAATCTTTTTTCGTAAGTGTCATTTCAGATTTAATTTCAGATAATCCTTTTTGTAAATCATCCAATTTATCCAATTTCTGATCCAATTTTGCCAGTCTTTCCAAAAAATTTTCCATGTCAGCTGCTGTTGTTTTGTGGCCCTTGGCCATCTTGCAATGATAGAAGATGAAAAATCCCAAAAAACAAGCCTCCAGGAAAGAAAGAGGGATTGACAGTCGGTATAATTTTTCCAATATCCACCAGTGGGCGCTCACAGGAGCAACGAGTCCGGAGTACAGAGTAAGTCAAACAGGAAGCTAGAGGTGGGTAATGTCTTCAGTCGTAAATAAAGAAGCAGGAAGTCGGACCGCCGCCATAGCTCTCCACCGGGAAGAGAGGCCACCAGACCTCTTTAACAAATTCTGATTCAGCCATCCTCAAGAAAAAGTCAGCAAAGGAAGGGGTTTTTTTCCATTTCTTTCCCCCTACTTCTCAGCCAGGGCACCTTTCCAGCTACAGGGGGGGGGGAACTCCAACCCCCCCCCTCACCTCCAGGATGCCTTGTCAGCTCTCTGCTCCTTGCAGTTAAAACTCCGTCATGCCTCCTCAACTCTCTGGTTGACCAGCTCCCAGTCCGCTGTGTCTTGCAGGTAAGCGCCGGTCCCCTTAGGCGCTGTGGCGCCTCAGCGGCCCCAGAAAAAGCCGCTGATCGCCTCCCTCCCCCGCTGGAGCCTCGGGCGCGCCAGCATCGGCCTCCCGGCCCCTGGATGTGAGGCAGGGGACCCCTGGCGAGCCGCCCTCAAACGGCAAATGCCCCAATATTAGGGCATTTGGCCCATAGGGCCTCCAGATGGGGGGGATCGGACACTGGGGCCAGAGCTAGCCCGATCAGTGTCCGTCGCCTCCTGGACCGGAACCGGAAGTCCACAAGCAGCTGATCTTAATAACAGTGAATTAGTCCACTGCACCACCAGGACTCCATCTCATTTGCCATCTCTTTTCCCTCTTTCTTATATTTCCACTATAAATCCCAGTGTAATTATTTATATTTTAAATATTTTTCTTCTCCTCTACCCTCTTTTCCTTCTTTGCCTTTTGTTTTCCCTTTTTCTTCCTTTCTTTCATATTTTAAAGTTCTGCACTCTCCTATTCTGTCCTATATTTCCCATTGTTTCTCCTTTCTCTTTCTTTTTTTGTGTCTTTTCATTGTTAATCCTAATATGCTTATTTTGTATTTTAAAATCATAGTCTTTTATTTTGTCCTTTATTTCTCATTATTTTCCATCTCTTTTCCCTCTTTTTTATCTTTCCACTGTAAATCCCAGAGTAATCATTTAAGTTTTTTGTATTTTTACTGTTCCACCCTCTTTTCCTTCTTTGTTTCTTTTCTTTTTGTCCATATTTAATATTACAATTGTTTAATTTTCCATAGTCAGTCTCTTTGTCTTTGTCTTCTTCATTATCCATCTCTCTTTCTTATTTCTCATTATAATCTCTATAATCCACAGTTCCACTCAACTAATTAACAAATCACCATTTTATTTGTAATCCACATCTGCGTTTACTCAGTCATAAAAGAGAAAAAATCCAGTTTTCATCTCTTCTTTCACCTTTATATATCACCAATCAGTTTATAATCCAATCCAAATTGAATCCAAGTTCCAGATTTACATTTACATTTGTCAATCACTTTTAATTCTTTATTCAGGTTCTTCTATGGTGCGCTTGTCATTCTCACTTTCTCTTTCCATCTGCCATCTCCCCCCGCTGCTATTTAGCCGCAATTTCCACGCCGGGGTAATTTTAGTAATAGTTTAGTAGTTAAAAATATTTAGAATTTTCTTTTTATTGTCTGTGGGTTAGCCAATCACTCATCCAACATCAGCACTCTGTCCAAATCTTCCCTCCTGCACATCGCTTGCTTCAGAGGCTCCAACTTCATGGCGATTCACTCTGATCGCCACCCCCCCATCACCGGCTCAGAGAGAGTTTCTCGGGCTATCCAAGGGACTTGCCTGTCCCTCTTTAGACACTGAACTGCCTCTCTTTCTTCGCTGTCCCTACAGGACAGCTTTGGTCCAAAGACCCCCCGGTGATGGTTCGTCTGGCTGAATTTTGCCGAGCTCGTTAGAGCCCAACATTTTCCCAGCCAGTAATGCTGTGCCACTTCTGGATAAGGGATTGGGGCAGCCTGAACTCCACAATGGAAAACATTAAATTAAAATTAATACAGCAATAGAGAGAGATGAAGGAATTGGAGGGGAGCAGGAAGGAGAGAGAGGGATGGAAGAGTAGGAAGGAAGGAAGGGAAGGGAAATCAGAGTAGGAGAGAAGGAAAGACGGGGAGAAGAAAGGAGGAGAAGGAGAAGGGAAGGGGAAGTAGAGAAGAGAAGAAGAAGGTGGGGAAAGAAAGTTGGAAGGAGAAGAGGGAGAGGCTAGGTTTGAGGAGAAAGACTGCTGTACAATAAAAAAAAGATGAAGTGGAAGAAAGGCAGCTCTGAACAAACAAATATAAATATATTAGGAAAAAGAATGAATTGTTAAAGAATAAAAAAGGACAAATAGGTACAAGTAGCAAAGTTGGAATTTAGGGATAAATGAAGAAGTGTTTATATATGCAAGTATAGAAATACTGAGGTATATTCAAAAAAAGGAAAGGGAGGAAGACGATATTGTCAAAAATTGTAATTGAGTAAAATGTATTTGAATTTGACTAATTGTATAAAATAAGAAACGACCAACACTCTGTTCAAAAAGAAAGAAAGAAAGAAAGATGTGGGTGAAGGTAGGAGAGGAGAAAAGAAAAAAAAACAATAAAACTTGTTTAAAAAAAAAAGAACAGGCCAGATAACCATTTGTCTGAGTTACTTTTTACCATTTTGTTATATTAATGTATGCTGATTCATTCAATTTCTAATGGGGGCTAGCCTAAGAATATAGTAATACTTGGGAATATTATGATTAGGAACCAGATACAATATGGGGGTGTCTCTCTCTGACATAGGCTCAGCATACTCGGAGGCATTCTTGTTGTTGTCACCTTTGAGGATAGGGTGTCAAATCTTGCCAAAGTAAATTCCCTTCCAGATGGGACTGAGAAAATGTTCTAAAGATTTTGGGGAATAACATATGGCATCATGATAAGGGCTTTATTAAGCTGAAATGATCTAATTGTATTTAGATCTTTATAAATTTAAACCCAATACTCTGTTTAATTTTGGCAGTGGCTTTCTCTAAACCCAGAATGTACACCATGGGTTAAGATTGCAGAAGGCCAAATTTGCAACTATATAAACATTTAAGATATTTTTATTATTAGAATAATGAAACACAAATGAAAAAAGTCTACATTAGATAGTGACAGTAGAATAAAACAAAAATAAACCACTACTGAATATAAATAAAACAAAATAATGGAAAAATTTCTAGTGACACATTCTTCTCTTCCCCTTCATTTATTTCCATGACTGTTCACATTAACCTAGATATTTATATTTTATATTGAACATAGAAGATTATTGCTATTTCTATTTAAGTCCTTTCATCTATTATTTTTCATTAATCTCAAAAATTTCCCCCCTAAAACATGAAAAATGCCTAAATCTACATTGCTGTGTAAGATGTAATATAAGGAAGCCATTCCTGTTTAATTTTTGTTAGCCTTCTATTATGGATAACAAATGGATCATTGAACAAATCATCAGTGTTCTCACTCAAGGCAAAATGATTTATCCTATATCAGACACATTATGTGAAGACCTGGTTCTCTAGAGAAGGCTCTAATGCTGGGAAAAGTAGAAGGAAAGAAAAGGTGGATGCACTCAGTTATAATGGCAATGAGTGCAGTGTTGGAAAACCTAAAAGACCAGGATAGAGATAGATATAGAAAATCTATCTATATGGTTGCTAGGAGTCAAAAACTACTTGATGGCACATAATCAAATCTGTTATGGATGTACAGTATACTGTCGATTTTATTGTTACTATTTCGGTCTCCCATTTGGCAAACGTTCCTCTTTTTCAACGTTAAGCCAAAGCAACTATTAGCATACAATATATAAATTATAAGAGCCATGGTGGCTCAGTGGTTAGAGTACAGTATTGCAGGCTAACTCTGACAATTGCCACCAGTCTGATCCTGACCGGCTCAAGGTTGACTCAATCTTCCATCTTTCCGAGGTCAGTAAAATGAGGACCCAGATTGTTGGGGCAATTTGCTCACTCTGTAAACCACTTGGAGAGGGCTGTAAAGCACAATGAAGCAGTATGTAAGTCTGGAGATATTTGTTTCTTCCAAGAATTTATCAACCACGTTGAGCTAAACTAGGAACATATTCTCAAACTCCTGTTCTGGCAAATATTTCAGGCATCAGAATCATTTTTGGACCTGTTACAAGATACAACATGATTCCAACCAGAGGAATATGGTTGAGATGCAAGGCATTGGGGATGGGAGTTCACACAAGATGGATCTCAGATATTAGAGCTGGATTCCTTGTAATGCTGATGTGTCCCTGATGCAAAATAGTGCACCATACAAGAAATGGTTTATCACCATGGCTTTTATAGTTTGCTGCTATAATTATTATCCTTATCCTTAGCAAATTTGATTATAGCTTTAGTGGCCTTTTCTTCCCATAAGAAAAGATCATAAAATGGATATTTCCAAGTTGAGGATTAGAAATAAATATGTCAATATTTGAAGGCATCTCCTCAATTTTGATATTATTGGTTTTCTAAGTATGCAAAATATTAGTTTGGCATTTCCCAAATATAACCATGTTACTTTGAGAGTAGTTAATTTTCAGCTTCTCAATCTTTTGACTAAAATCAAACTAAGTAGTTTTATATAGTCTCTGTATACTTATTAAAACTTTTAATAGGCACAATTTTTACATGTACACTGTTCCTATATAGCTTTACAATGTATTATAAAGTATATAACCTGTGTCCTGACTGATAGATTAATCCAGAAAATATGAACTAGGCCATTTAGTTCCAAAATGCAGGCTATAGTAAATTTTCCAGCACTCTTATAGTTGAATGTGCCTAAAAGAAATATTGCAAGATGGTATTCCATCTATACTGAATGTCATGCAGTAAATCACTGATTTTTAAGCACTTAACCCTTAGTTCAACTTTTTAAGCTTAACTTGGCAGTACATTCAAGGACTTGATTTAGTTAGATTTGAATTTTTAAGAAAGATAAGAGATAAAACCTTATGTGCATTGGTTGATTTCATACTGTAGTGATGTCAGGGACTTTATATATGTTCTCAAAAATTTGAACTATAGGCATCTTCCTCTTTCCATCCTTCCAAAGTAATAAATATTTGGTGTGTTATTTGGTGGCCTTAGGCAGTTGTGATATTGTAACTCTAGTTGGAACTGCTAGTTCTCTCTTCACCAGCTTATACATATATTCCTCTTTTTTTTTTTGCAAGCTTGCTATTTTGTTGGGGAAAAAATAAATCTTTGGTAGATTTCTTTCATCCTTAATTATCTCTGACTCCTCATACACAGAGGTTTTTCATAGGTTTTTAATATATTACACCATCATCTACAATTGTATCACACAAAAAAGAGAATTCTTTGGTTTGTTTAAAATTTCCACTTGAACTTGTGGGATTTAAATACTGTAACTAAGCTCTCTAACAATTGGGGGTGAATTTCCATTGCTCCGTTGCTCCCTTGCTAAGGCAGTAGAATGTTTTAAATCAACAACCTAAATGTTATGCCAAGAGTAAACCTAAGGATGGGATATTCTGGGAGAGGAGTTAATTTTAATGCCCTCATGCAAATTCTAATGGGAAATGTCTATGGAGATTCTCAGTCATCCAGGTCATGGCTGTCCCAAAGGTGGCTTTTCCAAAAGACAACTGGACTTTCATAGTTTTATGCTAGTTCAATTGCCTTTTGGGAAAAGCACCTTGGGACATGCTGATGGCAAGTTTCAAAGGAATTCTGTTCTCCCAGTAAAACCCAAGGAACAAGTCCCACAATTGTGCCATTCTGGAACAGATTTAAATAATCTTCCCCATTTGTTTCATTTGACAGCAGAAGAGCAAGTTCTCCTGGGAAAATGGGTCTTCCCCACTCTCTATCCAGACAGGCTTTTGGAAGGAGCAGACAACTGGCCACACATTTAAAGGCCAACACCAGCTTTATATTTTAAGTCCGTATTGCTGGTATGATACTTGATTAAGGGAGGATTTTAAAAAGAACACATCCTGTACAATTTAGGGTAATCTCACAGAAGGTCTATAACTTTTTCTCAGTCACTGAAATACCTCTTAGAAATAATAAGAGAAAAAAGTCTCAGTCAATGTGTATTAAGTATTTTTAATACTTAAAAATTTTAAGTATTAAATGTAAGTACTTATTAAAATGGCTAGATGTCCTATTTTTGCCACTGAGGCTTCTGATTTAGGAAGCCCAAAATAAATTTCTCGATTCAATTCCTCTTGACCCTAACATGGCTTTGTGTCTGTCTGTCTGTCTGTCTGTGTCTAACAGTGATGCTGGAATAGGCACGTTGTTGAGATTTCAGCCCTATGTTGAGGTGAGAGTAATATTTGAAGATAGATCTTCCTGTCTTTCTCTCTCCACCCTGAGACCATAGGATTGCAACCTTGGGCTGTTGATTAGAATTCATAGGATTATTTGGTTAAATAAATATTAATCAGATGATATTCTTTCTTTACAGACATAGCACAAACGCAAAGAAAGTACAATAAATTAGGCTGCACCTTTTCTTAGTCGAGTCAGTGTTAGGAGGTCTCTCGTGGCATTGCTCAGTGTGCCTTGAAAGCAGTATTTTCAGAATGTGCAAAAGCCTCCTCTGAGTAAAACACTTCCTGTATCTGATTCCCCTGCTTCTTCATTATAAATGACCTTGTAGAAAACAGAACTGAAGCTGTCTTGGAAAAAGGTTGACTGCACTGGGCAACACCTCCCCTGCCCTGCTTATGTGGTCTAGTTCTTATTCAAATGATGGAACATCTCCATTATAATATAACTCACTAATGCCATATTCACTTAGGAGGTGTCCCATATTTTCGTACAAGTAAAGAAGAATATTAAAGCAGAGACCAGTTCCTATAAATTATGCATATGAGAATAAGTAATGCTGCTCAGTTATTGCTAAATCTTATGGGTTTCAAGATGTAATATCTTTGATTAAGCTTCTGTAAAACCATAAATCCTAGCAAAGAGTTTCCTGTTCTAAATAAAGCTGGGCCAAGCTTTAGAGAAACTTCTTCCATACCCTGAATACTATTAATAGAGACTTGAACTCTCTCTTCTAATTTTTTGAGGGTTTCCCCCCCCTGGCCTAACAGATCTCCCACTCTCAACACCCCCTCCCCCACTTCTCAGGATATATCAGAATTTCTGCCAGTGACATTTTTCAGTTTATGTTATTATTCTGAAATACCTGAAATTTCAACTTTAGTTTAATTTCAACTTTAATTGAATTGGAGGCCAAAGTGACTTCCACAGAGATATTAGGGCTACTATACCTGAACTAAATCTGAACTGAATCAGTTCAAATGATCAGAAACCTCTGACTCTTTGCTGCCATCTATTGACTACTTGGATTTTCATAGCCCAAATATGGCAGAGAGACAAAGAGAGATAAATATATAAATGAAAAAGAAATTCACATTCAGAAACCTTGATCACTAAAGAAATACTTAGATGTAAACATTCCACATCCTATCTGAAATTTTAAGTGTAACGGCTTTCTTTTTAAAAAATACTTCTGTCATGAAAATGTGTGTGTGTGTGTGTGTGTGTGGTGTGTGTGTAAATATTATACCATATATATATAAGGTAGAGTGGGACCTCGTCGAAACTTCGCCAAGATACTCTCAATCTTATATGGGAAAAGACCCAAATACACCAAGACTTGCATATATATACATATATACATATATACATATATACATATATACATATATACATATATACATATATACATATATACATATATACATATATACATATATACATATAT